>KV448405.1:0-35711 GCA_001658105.1 Rhizopogon vinicolor AM-OR11-026 | reverse complement strand
GCGCACTGCCGAAGGACCAATCACCATAGAGCACACCGCCCGAAAGTGACTCGAAGAACTCGAAAAGGCCCTCTGAGAAGTCAAGGCCACCGAAAGGGCATCCAGGACACTGTTTTTGAGTGTCAGAATGATTCAATTAGTATTGCAATGTTCGTGATGCCTACCTCGTCAACAATCTCAGCCTGCGTTGTCTTGCCGTTGATGGTGATGGTGATCATTTGGTTGCAGTATTGACCGCCATTGAATTGCTAAAAAAAATATTCAATGACTCCACAACGCTGCAGAAACTTTCATATTCTTACCGCTGAATTCAATGCAACTATCTAAATAATGTTCAGCGTTAAAAAAAAAATCATTTGAAGGGATCACATACAAAGTCACTAGGTTGATTTACACCACCGCAAGCACCCAGACCGTCCGCATAGTAGGTGAAGCGGGAGTTACTGAAATCACGTTTGAACATATCGAGATTTCCCGAAGCGCGAACTGCAAGGTCTGAATCCATGCGTTTTGCATGGTGTCGACGGACTTGGTGAGCATTACTGGCTGACACCGAGAACAACGACAGCCCTAATGGCAGCAGAAATGACAGGTGAACAAAGAGTCGCATGGCTTGGACTCCTGGTCACAAGTAAAGAACGTGAGGTTGACGGCTGAAAATCCGCAAGAGTGACTAGTCGAAAACTTTGGACAGCGGAAAAGTAATGGTTAGAAAGTAACGGGAGGTCACGCTTGCAAGTACTTATGTCGATGTCCGACATTAAGTCTTACCTAAAAAGGCTTTTGATCAGCGCCCTAAAGCTAGCCGATTGGCCAAGGCTCAGAATAGTAATATTTTATTGCATGTTGTCTCCTAGTACCCACGACGCCGACGGTGGTGCTGCCCATGACAAGGCTCTATGGGTGTTAACCCTTAACTACACTGCATAATAGTATCATAACGTTGTGATACGAGACCTAAGCTCACCCAACGAGTAAGAATTTCTAGGGTTCTACATAGCATTACTAGTGTTCATTGAGTACCATCCCATCATTTTAACTCCACCTGTGTGGGAGGGTCGACAAACATTGTCTGAATACATGTGGAGCTTGACATGAGAAATTTAACAAAACATGTTAGTTAATACTCACCGTCACAAATTTCAAGACCTCGTCGATGGCAAGCACAGGTAAGCTGAGATACAAAACCATTTGCCATTCAGCCCAGTTCAGTGGCGTTATTTGGAACAGTGTCTGAAAATAAACGACTTAAATTTTGAATCCCAGCGAGATGAACACAAAAAACTGACCGTGAAGAACGGAATGTACAAAATGGCAAAATGAAGTGCCATGCTGAGAGTTATTGCTGCCACAAGGAACGGGTTCTTCCATACGGGTAATCGCAACAGGCTCTCGTTTTCAGAGAGCGAGTTCATAGCGTTGAACATCTCCACTGTTACCAGAATCGACAGGCTCATAGTCGTCGCTCGATGTGCCATAACATTCGTGAACATCTCGCACCCAATTTCCGGAAAGAGCGTGGAGCATTGGTGGAAATGTGTCTGTCAGACATCAGCAGGGAACGTATGACTAAGTTAGGACAACACATACGAGTTGATGGAACGTGATCTGTGGTCCTTCGGAATAGAAGATAAACCACCACGCATATCCGAACACGGTGGCACACCCGACGTAGATGCCAATAACCATGTAGCGGAAGAACAACCATTTGCCGACAAGAGGCTCCCGGTTGTTTCTTGGAGGAACCCGCATGATAGAATGATCCGGAGGGTTGAAGCCAAGGGCAGTTGCAGGTAAACTATCGGTGACGAGGTTGACCCACAAGAGTTGCACCGGAATAAGAGCCTCTGGCATGCCTAGTAGGACGGTCAAAAATATGCTATGATAAATTGTCAGCATCTGCCGAGGACGGCCGCAGTAAAGTCTTACCTGACGACTTCACCGATATTCGACGAGACTAGAGACGAAATGGTCAGCTGGAACAAGTGAAAAGAAGGAGGATTGCACGTACTTAGGTATCGGATAAATTGCTTGGTGTTATTGTATATGAGTCTACCTTCTTCAACCGCTAGCTCTATAGTTGCAAAGTTGGAGTCCGCAAGCACCATATCAGCAGCCAGTTTGGCAACGTCAGTGCCACTTCCCATAGCGACCCCAATATCAGCCTTCTTGAGTGCTGGGGCGTCATTTACACCATCACCAGTCTAGTAAGATATGTTAGCTCGCGGTAAAAGTGTCAAGTACAGTGACCAACCATTGCTACAACTAGCCCGAGACCTTGGAGGATATCAACGAGTTGACTCTTGTGTGCTGGCTCTGTTCGAGTAAATAGGCTGGCACGTTGCACGGCTTTGACCTTCTCCTCATCACTGAGCTCATCTAGTTCCCGGCCAGTATAGCTCTTCCCTGTCAAGTCCTCGTTCTCCCCGAAGATCCCGATCTGCCTGCAGATCGTTTCTGCCGTGCCCTTATTGTCACCAGTGATGCAGATAACACGAATACCAGCAGCTCTACAGTTCGCAACAGCGAGGCGAACCTCGGGCCGAGGAGGATCGAGCATGCCAACCAGAGAAACAAACACCAGATTCTGTTCAAAACGAGCGTAATCTTGGGTATTTTGACTGTGGTAGTGAGTGGGATCAATGTCCTGAACGTCTACGTAGGCCAAGGCCAGAGTGCGGAGACCGATGGAGCCGTAAGAAATCGTTTGAGCGAGGAGTATTTTACGTAGCTCCGCAGTCATTGGAACAATCTGACCATCTACCATGACTGAGGTACACCGATCCAAGACGGACTCAGGGGCTCCTTTGACAAAAAGGGCACCATTCCCATTGAGCTGGACAAGGACAGACATCATCTTGCGGTCGCGTGAAAATTCCATGGTGAGCAGCCTTGGGATGGAACGCTCGAAGTACTCATTCACTGCACTTGCTCGCACAGACGGCGGAAGTGTAGAGAGGGAATTGGATAATTCTTTGTCCGGGCAACCAATCTTCTCTACGAGGACTTTCAAGGCAGCTTCGGTGGGCTCACCCACATTACTGTACGAACTCTTGTCCTAGAAATACGGATGAGGACAGAGAACACCAATTACAAACATAGTAGAGCTCACAGAATGGAACACAATCTTTGCGTCGTTGCAGATTGCACTGATTTCTGCAAGACGCCTGAGGGGATCAGACTGCAAATTCGCGGCCTTTCCGTTAGCAGAGGTGATCAAGCCATGTGGGGAGTACGTCGTGCCTTCGACGGCATACTCTTCTGGAAGGCCGCTTTGAGCATTTATAACGACAAACTTACGAAGTAAGGTCAGGTGAGATGGATTTGATATGGCAGTAAATCGGTTACCTTTGAAACACACATTTGGTTGGTCGTGAGAGTGCCTGTTTTATCCGAGCATATGACATTGGTGCATCCGAGGGTCTCCACACTTGGCAAATTCCTGACGATTGCGTTCTTCTGTGCCATCTTCTTCGTTCCAAGTGCCAGACACGCTGTAATGACGGCAGCAAGTCCTTCAGGAATAGCAGCCACAGCAAGAGCTACGGCAATCTTGAAGTAGTAAATCGCGCCTTTCATTGCACCGTGATGTGCCGGGTCCCAGAAGTGCCGGAAATTAACCAACCACACCAGAATACAAATTACGGTGATCACTTTGGCTAGCATGTCACCGAAATCGTCAAGTTTACGCTTAAGCGGAGTCTTTTCACTAATTTGTTGTGAGATTGAATGATGGATATGGCCAATAGCTGTCTTTTGGCCTGTGAATGTGACAATGGCTCGCGCACTCCCGTTCACCACTGTGGTACCCTAAAAACATTTGATGAGCCCCCTATTAAATGTTGGGAATGCAAGGAGAGCGCTTACAGAGAACAACATATTTGTCATATCTTGCTTTACGGCGCCAGTATCAGGAACCACGTCGACAGACTTGCTCACGCTGACGCTCTCGCCAGTGAGGATGGCCTGGTCGATCCTGAAGCTACTGGAGGATATGGACAAGATTCTGCAATCCGCTGGAATTTTGTCACCGACTGCAACCGAAACGATGTCACCTGGAACAAGTTCGGAGGCATGAATGCGGGTCAATTGGCCAGACCTGAAGACTTTAGCCTCATCTGGGGAATATTCCTTCAAAGCCTTCACGAACATAGTTGAACAATCTGTGTACCAAGAGACTGCACAATATAACTCACGTCTATTGCTTTCTCCGCGTTTGTTTCTTGTATCACCCCAACAGTTGCATTTGCAATGAGAATGAGCAATATGACAGCAGGTTCAACAAATGCTCCAAACAAAGTGGTATCCTCAGAGTCATCTAGCAATGCTAAAACGAAGGATATTACTGCCGACGCTAGCAGGATCAATACTAGCTGGTCCTTGAATTGTTCCAGAATAAGTTCCCATAGTGGAGTCGGAGGCTCTTCGGGAAGCTCTGCGCGAGTTGTTAGCTCACAACAAAATAGATAAACTACTCAGACTAACCATTCTTTCCATACACTTCCGCATGTTTTGCCGCGTGTTCTGCAGAGAGCCCGCGAGAAGAGTCGACGCCAAAGTGTTGCAAGACTTGCTCCGGGGTGCTAGCCCAGGGATGGTTCATGACCGTAAGGAGAGGAAAGAGAGTGACAGTCGCGGGACACAGCGAGCAACTTAAATTCCTTTACGTGGACTTTAACTTAGGGACACTGAGAAATTTCTTGATGTGGCTGACGTGTCCGATTTGTTTGCGCAAGTTGTCACGGAATGGATTGTCAGCGTGATCATGTTGGTGTTCGAACTCATGTTGGTGTTCGAGCTTGAGGTGGTTGAGTCGCGTCAAAGGAGAGAAAACGACGTCCATGTTCAACGTTGATGAGGAGGTCAGTAATAAGTATTAAACACGTATAGACAAGCACGCCATCGGACACAAAGGTGCAAACCTACTTAAGTGTAACCGATATTTCCGATATATCAAAGAAAATTGATCTACCTATCGATGCCATGCATCTCTCAGAACAGTCACTGCATACTATACAATATTGGTTAAACTTCATATCATTTTGTCTGCCAGCTCACCAGATGATAAGGAACATGTATCTTGCTCCAGTCATGCCATGTCATAAGGTGTATCTTGCCACCAAAGACAAACACAAGCAAATACACTACAGTGACCTAATTCGCGAAGGAGAGTCGCGCCTACAACGGTCTCGCCGCTCTTCATCATCGCACCCACCAAGGCGTTCTCGTCATTGGAATTGAAGCCATGGGCAATACTGGCTCATCTTCTTCACGCGGTCATCACGACGAAACTGTAGACTACGGTCATCTCACTCCCCAGGGCGTCTACACTGGGCCCAAAGACTGGAATCATGGGATCGTCACCCAGCTCATTGTAGATCGCAAGCTTGCACCTTTCTATCGTCCTCTAGAAGATTACAATGAAAATTGGGATGATGAACAGATCATGTCAGCTAGGAGGGTGCTTCCAGAGTCTGACAGCGGCCACGACGACCCTTCCTCCGCAAGGGTTGACTCACGAGATACATCAAAGCTGGTCAATCATTCAAAGCGCCCCAGTGCATTGAAGGATCCATCTCGTTGCCCAGAGGTCGCCATTTATAGAGGTGCTGTAGAATGCCCGATATGTTTCCTTGTGCGTTATCTCTCTCGCGTCATGCAACCACTGAATACATTGCGCCTCAGTATTACCCCCTTAACATGAACCATTCAAGATGTTGCGATCAGGCAATATGTACCGAGTGCTTTGTTCAGATAAAGAGGACCGAACCCACGGCTACTCATCTCGTATCTGAGCCCGCAGCATGCCCATATTGCGTCCAGGAGAATTTTGGTGTGGTGTATACTCCTCCTTCATGGCGTGCTGGCATCGGGAGCGACGGAATGGTTCGTTTTGCTCAACAAGATTTCTCACCATGACTGATATAACCACTCTGTTCATTGGTCATTGTTATTCATAGTCTCCACCAGTATGGACGGAAACTCCGAAAGGCCCCCAGCTGAATTTACCCAGTGCAGCTCAAAAACGACGTCGCAAGAGCTTCGGTCATGATAGTCCGGATGTGGTTACGACAGGTAAGTGGCTGGTGTTCAATCATCGGGTATCCATCATGTCTTCCTGTGCATAGATCAAATACGGCCAGACTGGGAAGCTAAACTTGCCGCTGTTCGAGCGGCGGTTACTCGCCGTGCTAATCGGCGAATAATTATGCGCCAAGTTGGGGATAGGCTTATCCCAGTTGGTGTGACGAGTGGCCGTGTTCATGCACTACCGACCGGCGATGGTCAGGACGGCAGCGAAGTGGACCCTAATGGCGGACGAAGGAGGCGACATAGAAATAATGGTCAGCAAGATATTGGCCAGTTGCTCGGTCATATGGGCCTCGGTGGACAAGATTTGGAAGAGGTATTAGCTTTGCACTCTGAAGTCATTCAACTAATATGCCTCTCAGCTAATGGTCATGGAAGCTATGCGCCTTTCACTTTTGGAACATGAGGAACATCAAAGGAAAGAAGAGGAGAAGCGGAAGAAGGAAGCTGCTGCTGCTGCTTCAGGAGAGCAGCCTGCAGAAGGTGATACTTCCCCTCGTCCGTCGAGTGAGGATCGGACGACTACAGTCACAGTAGGGAATGACGCTTCCCATGTCTTACAAGCCGCTCGCAGCTCGGAGTCGGGAGAGACTTTGACCGAAGCGATTCACGATGGTAGTCGGGCAACAATCCCAGTGGCAGGTCAACCACCCTCTTCATCTCAGTCACAAACACCCATTGATACCAGCACCACCTGCAGCGATGCGGGAATATCAGTCCCAGCCCAACCGCAATGCATGACATCGGGCGCTTCATCGCCAATGGTTGGCGATGTTGCTGATTCTTCGGCAGCGACAGTGCCCAATGGACTGGTCAAGCTTTCACGTCAGAACGCTTCCATACCCATTGACAACATGAAACTCTCCCCCGAATCCACAGGGACGCCTGGTGCGGCCTCCTTGTCTTCCTCCATTTTCAGCAACAACATTCCAGGACAGCCATCTTATGAGACACTTCCATCTTCACCAGAGTCATCGATGGAAGAAGAGCCATTGTTGAACACGGACTTGCCTTCAGTCAGGGCTGCCGCCGGGACTACTGATTCATGATCACCAGTTTGATGGTAGGGGAGTCATGTTAGTGTCGCGTCATTCATGGCTTTATAGATCCTGGAGCATCTTTTCGTGATTTCCTAATGTTTGCATAAGTACTTTTGAGCCCTTCTCATTTCAGCTGTTGAATACATCGCCACTGTAGCTACATCTTTCTTCGATGATTTTAATCTTTTTCCACCGCTCATATTATTGGTTCGCCAATGTCGGGGTTGCGTCACGTCCACGTCATGCAAAGTTGTTCTCAGTGGAAATTAATTCCTTACTTTGGAGACATCGAGCACCCGCTTGATGTCTGAATCAGCTATCCGCGGGAGAAGGATGGTCTGGAATGGTGAAAGGACCTTAGGCGGGTACAGTTTCCTAGTTTCCTGTGCCTATATGTCCAAAAACAAATGCACATTCGGATAGTTGCCGTCTCACGGTAGATCTGGAAGGCCGGTCGAGCGGTACCGCAAGCGCAACATGATCGTGGGGTAGATATGTATGAAGACATGAAAAAAATGCAGGAAAAACGCGGATGTAAAGGACCGGGCATACTATATGTGTAAAGAAAGGGTTGTCTGGACATGCGCAGGATTGCGGGAGTGTGGGAGAAACAATGCTACTGCTGATCTTGTCGGTTTGCCCAAATGGGTTTTTCTGCATCAGGATCGCTCTAGGCCGTCGAAACCAATGCGTCAGACCGTCAGAAACAATGAGTCATATTTGTGACGATTACGAACCTGTGCGTCGATTTGACGTTTTATGGTTTGCTCTTGTGTAAGTCTGGCAGCACGGTGTGCATCGACCTTTCGCCGCAGATCAGGTGCCATGGCCTGCAATTATGAATGAGATGTGGACAAGGCAAAAGCGAACATATCGTAAGGTGGGTCCGAGGGCCAGGATTTGCCTCGGGAGATGTCCAGCGGAGGAAGAAAGGGTATGAACTCACGGCATATGTCTGTTCAGGAGTAGGTACGGTCGCTACAAATGAAGAACAAGGCGATGTCAATTGAAAGAGAAAAAGGCGATGTCAATTGAAAGGGAACAAGGCGATGTCAATCGAAAGGGAACAAGCCGAAAGTCATCCAAAACAAGTGGACGGATCAGATGGTACAGGAGGCCGGGAATGATAGGAGGAACGAACCACGCATCAAGAGGTAACCCATGCCCATCACTGTTGCAGCAATAACAAAGTACCGTGCATGCAGTGAAAAACACAGTTCATTCAATATTAATTTGTGCCAGAATTCCAGTTACAGTTAGCTTTGCTGTTTGTCAATTGGGAAATTGTCAGAAAGACTCACGGCCGCCTCCCAGTAATGTCATTCTGAACCATGGAAAACTCATCGTGTGCGGAATCTTCGTCGGGGGTGATTGGGAAGTTGTCAAGTGAGGTAAGGCATACTAGTAGTACTAGTCCTAGTGGCCCGGCTGCAAAGCACGATGTTTATGACTTATTTGCAATTGTATCTCACAAGTTGGGCGGCCGCCTATGATTGACATCTAGCCTAGGGCTGATTGGTTACCAACAGCGCCCAATAAAGTCGCAAATTAATATGTACTGACTGGGTAGAACCCAGGAGGGTATATCTTATTACATAGAAACACAGTTGATAAGTATGCTCTACATAAGTCGGGTTGGTATGGAGTTGATGACAGTATGGATGATTGAACAATAACAATGCCGAGAGAACCTTAATGCCAGAGAGGGAAAGCACGACAGCGGAAAAAAAATAGCACAGTGCAAAGAATCCATGTACTCAACCGTCAACATGCAGATATGTCCGTATGGCCGTTCATCTTCCTCCGCTGGGATACGACTCCCATCATATCCGCAGTGCTTCTGCGGCTCACCAATTCAATTCGTGCAAGTTCCTCCTCCCACGCACGCATTTCCATTTGTCCGACCTTCTCCAATAACAAGCTATCTGCTCCTTCCGAGCTCCCACGGGTACTGAAAGCACCACGAGTAACACGCCCAGTGGTCGTAGTTCCGGGACGCATAGGGACGGCAGTTCGACTGTTATGACTGTGAAGAAGTTCATATCCTCGCGACTCGTACGGATGAGGCTTGTCCCGAGGGCCAGCAGAAGTGTGGGGTCTACGTGTAGATTTTATCTTGTAGCTCTTGCTTCCGGGATGTGGAGACGATGCAGAAGAAAAATTATGCACATGCCCAAGTGATTCTTCAAGTTCATGATTGCCTTCAGGTGTGATGGATGTTGCCGGGACTTCGGCAACTGAGGATAGACGAGGGCTACGATGTGGTGACGGTAGTTGAATATCTGGACGATCTCGCTTTGATCGTTTAGGGGATCTAGACCGGCCAGCGGAATAGCGCGAAAGAGCCAATTGACGTTGAGTCTCATTAGTCAAGACTACAATTATTTCTTGATCGTCGAGCACGACCGTTTCAGCGCTGGAATTCGGGGAGGAGACAATCAACTGAAACACATAATTAGCTAAATAGCAAGGGAATCCATGCAACATACCTTGACACGAATAAAAAACCTGACAGATGCCATGCTAGTCTGAAGTGTTTCTCCAACCGCCCAGCGGCTACTCGGCCTGGTATCGGGCCAAGAAAAGTTGAGTGTCTGGTGCCAGGTTCCAGTAGAATCACGATTGAAGCGATGGGAAGATTCAAGATGCGCAAAAATGTGAGTGGTTATCCGTTCGCTTGCGTTATTCAGGGGCGAGGCATTAGGCACGGGTGATTGATGGTGCGGTAGAAGAGGTCGGGCATCGTTGTCCGACATCACGGAGGACGATGAGGAAAGGCAGTGTAGATCATTGGAAGATGACTCTGCTGACGTGATGTCGCCGGAGTGCATTGCGACGAAGTGACGACCATGAGGATGTGATTCTTGATTTGTCATGGAATGTGAGTGCGAAGACGATATCGGTGCGGATGATGTTGAAGGACCAGAAGGAGACGATATTGGGTGCTCGGAGAATTGTATTCTTCTTTCAACGACGGCAGTAGCAGTGCGAACAGATACGGCCGGATCGAGTGGTTGCACAGTGACTTGCAGAGAAACTATATCGAGGGGGCCAACAGGTTTAGTGGGCAATGAAATACGATAACGAAGTGAAGGTCCTCTGGATTTGGTGCTCAAAGAGGAGATATAGGACGTTGGGGTTACTGGGGAGGGAGGAGATATCATCCCAGGTAGGTCATGGCGGATCAAATGGAGATCGTAATGTTTGAGCAAGCGAGAACCGACGGCCGGAATGGGAGCGTGATTAAGCACTGTACTGGGTAAGACACGAGTCGTATACTAAATGTCTTAAACTACGTACCAGCTTCGATCCGCCAACATATTCGATACTCTTGGAAGTAAAGACCTGAGCTGGGTCCGGTGGTATGTGATGGCATAGTAAGTCGGAATGGGTGTTCTGAGTTTCCTATGTCTGCCCAGTCTTGACCTTCTGGTTTCTTCCATAACGTGACAGAGGTTTCTGCCAAAATATTGGACTGAGTAGTTCCCAAGCGGCCTTGTCGAAACTCGTAGCACCGAACGAACACGGTGATATCTTTGGCAGGGAGAAGTTTACCATCCTGCTCGATTTCAGTTCTGACCACTGAATAGACATAGATCAGAGGATGGTATCAGTGAAGATCATAATACACGAACTTCCTTCAAACTTGAGGGGTGTCAAGCCAAGGTAGCCACTGGAGGGGAAGAAGCGAACACCGTGATTGCCTTTGGGGGAGACGAGAGTAAGCTTCACCATGATGAGGGAAGTCGGGGAGAGATGGAGGAAATGGACGAGGACGACAGCGTTGACAGCGAGCGAAAGAAAGAAAGATAGCAAGAGTAAAAGAAAAGCGTGATGGGGAAGGAAAGACGCCCAGAAGACCAACTGCGATAAATAACTGGCACCAAGTAACTAGAATAAATTCATGACAGCCAGCGAAGAAGCAAGAAAGCCATCACGACACTCCCATCTCCCGATTTCCGATCTAGATCTCGGCCTTCCCGGGACTCTACCGGATAAAAGCACTGTCACAGTCACTGTAACACCGGCTACTGTCACACCAGTTGGCTTCACACTAGTACTTTCACCCAGCACGTCCAAGACGTTGGTTGAACTGCTACAACCATGCCTTCGTCGTTATATATCCCCATTCTCCTCGCGGGTATGATCCTCACGGTCTGTGTTCTGCTCTTTAATCTTGCGCTAGCTCATCCTTCTTATTAGGGCTCCAGCAACTCGTTATGGAGCAAATGGCAGGCATGTTCAGCCTCACGTTCAGAGAGATATCATCATTCACAATACGTGTAGGACATGCAATGTGTGGAGAATTGTAGTGACCCAGACCCATCAAATCACGTTCTCTATGAGCAGCCTGTGTGGCAAACTCTCCAGATGTTCCGTCCGTAGAATTCATGCTATCCCACGTTTTGTATCGCTAACGCTAACTATCCGCGCTAGTCGGCGAAATGCTTTGTCAGTACTATCATTCCACATCCTACCCGATAGGCAGTTTGCCATAAATCTCACATTTACATCTTAGGCTTCCTTCCTGTCGCTTACACGTGGCTTCGTGCACGCCAGCGAACTGCACCCGTGTTTCTACCTTCCGATTTGGAAGAAGACGTCCACCCATCCACCAAACTTGAGGAGCATTCTCAAGAGCTTCGAGGGTGGAAGATCCTTCTTTTATGGTTTCCCGCTGCTTGCGATCTTACCGGTACTACGGTTCGTCCCTCTTTTTCTGTTCTTCCCCTTTCCCTTGCGATCCATTTGTTATAGCCTCATTGCATTTGTGCTGACCACAAATTTCATTCATTCGTAATGGATAAATCAACAGCTCATGAATGTCGGCCTTCTTTATACACCGGTTTCAATTTATCAGATGACGCGTGGCGCTCTCGTTCTTTTCGTGGGCATCCTTAGTGTCACCTTCTTACACCGTCGTTTATGGCTATATCAGTATGTCCTCTTTGCCGGTTCTTCCATCGGTCAAAACGCTGAATGGTTCATAGATGGGTCTCTCTATTGACCGTCATGGCCGGTGTCTGTTTAGTAGGATACAGCGGTTCCCTTATCAAAGATGCCGTGGTCTCCGCGTTCCGTTCGTTTCTCTCCGATACCGACCCTTCAATGCCGGAACCCGTAGGAGAGCCGGAAGTCACGAAGGTCCTCGTTGGTAAGACGTGCTGTCACTCCACACAGGAGTTTATATTAACCGTACATAGGCGTCTTCTTCATTCTTTTCGCTCAAGTGTTGTAAGCGTTGAGTCATCCCTTATCAGTGGCTGCGAATAACTGGCATCTAGTACGGCAATACAGTTCGTTGTGGAAGAGAAGATCATGGCTCGGTATTCCGTGGCACCTTTGGTTGCCGTTGGTTACGAAGGCTTATTCGGTGCCCTTACTATCATCTTGTGCATGCCCATTCTGGCTATGCCGTCAATCGCTGCTAGCTCGCCTTTCTTTGACCTTCCTAGGGGCTGGTACCAATTGGTGAACACGCCAAGCGTGTTTGGTTCAGGAATAGTGATCGCCATTAGTATCTCGCTGTATAATTACTTCGGCTTGAGTGTCACCAGGCATGTGAGTGCCACGGCTAGGAGCTTGACCGATACCTGCAGAACGCTCGCGATCTGGCTAGTCAGCCTTGGGCTAGGCTGGGAAAAGCTTCTTTTCCCCATTTCGTTGTTGCAAGTGCTAGGATTCTCCTTCTTAGTGTAAGTAACTCCTCTCTACAATTGGTTTACGTGATATTCACAAGCCTTTCACATTAAACACAGGTATGGCACGGTATGTCTCCACTGCCTTTCTGATGGTAGAGTTCGTTCAATTTAGTCTTCTAGTTCCTTTTCAATGGTTTGGTCAACCCTCCGCTTTTCCTCCGCCCGCCCTCAGTTCTAGAGGAGAGAGCAGGTGGAGATGCAGAAGAAGGAGAGGCTCTACTTGCATCTCAGCATCTGGACGATACTGCCGCTCTGCCCGTTGACCTTGGTCAAAGTGGTTACGACGTTTTGCCGAAAGACGTCAGAGTCCACGCACAAGGTGTCTCTACAGAAGATTGAGATTTCGTTTAGGCGATTCTTGCACGTACACGTGAATTGGTCTATGAACATGTACTTATCGATAGACGTTGCACGATTCATGCATACCGCCGTTCATTCAAAACACCGTTCAGGGTACCGCATGTGAGCAATTTTCAGCGCCATGCGGTGCTCGACATCGCGAACAGCCCCATGTTGCACTTTTGTACAAAGACTTGATCACGAGGTCAGTAGTCGCTGGCGATTGATTTCATGCGAAGAACGGGCGGCGACTTTCGGCAATCTGCACAATCTATGCCTTCTATATTTATTACGAGGATCTGCGGAGTGGATGTTGTACACTGGATATGGATAGGGCTTCGAGAGTTTCGCTGTGGAACAGACACTGACATGAGGCAGTATAATCTGTAGATTACGGGCGCGAACAGGAAAGCGCACCACTTGATGTCGAAACTTGCCGCTGTCGAAATCGCGGCAACCTTCTTTATGTACAACTTACATTAATACTTCTCAGGCTGAGAGGAGGCATTTCCGAAGTCTACACATATGTATACTGCGCATTAAGTGACAGGCTGGGGAGTCCCAAAAACCACATGCGGAGGGGGCTTCTTGAGTCACCAAACTTTAAGCTGTTCGCGATAGAGCCATACTTAGGACTAGCTGAAGCTTAAGAAGGTTACTCAAGGCTCTGTGTTTCACGAGGCCGGGGAAGACAAAAACTGCGCTGATTGAAGTGCATAAGCTTTTCCCCATTGTTCTAGTAGTAACTTTGTTTGAACCGAAGGGCTGCCGTCAGTTCTCCACCGAATTAGCATTTTGAGAGGTCTTAGAATTGGAGGGGGAATGCATGATTCAATCTCAGCGGCGAGTCGCGCCAAAGGGGTATACAGAGCTAACCTTAGTTGCTGAAGTCTTTTCAGCGACAAGTCCGGACTTCGGAATTGGAAGCACACTGCGGCAAATGTTGCATGGAACTTGTACTTAAGTATACTATGCTCCTCATAGATCAAACCATTTGTCGGCATGAAACAGCGCGGACGCGAATTGGCTCCGCGGAAGGAAGAATTCGTTCTTACATTATAGAGAAAATGCAGGATAGCGTGCCACGACTTGTGGAACGGGGATAATGTATTTCCACAGAAGACTGTCATTCAGAGGACTCGTCATCGCTGTCACTAGTGGTGGCGCCCACTAGACGGGTCGCAGCTTCTAAATCCTCGAGGTTCCAGCCGATCGTCGCTTTCGTAATGGTCAAGGAGTTCAATCGCTGTGAAATATGCAACAGTGTCTCATCGCTACAAAGGGAGGATGTTAATACCGTGGAATTGGGACATGGAAAAAATGCCGCACCTAGCGGATGCTTGGATCCAGACGCAGAAGTCGTCCACCCAGATCTTGCTATACACGTAATATACTTCATGATGGTCCAGAATACGTTTCATCTCCAATAGGAAACGTGTGACCATTCTTTTGCCCTTAGCCAAAACGGCTGCTACGTCCTTCCGACAAGCATCGGCCATTGCGAAAGACCGATATAAAGGGAAAGTAAGAGAACGCCGATAAGACGGCATCAAGGCCGAAGCAAGGTCATCATCAGTGAACTCTGACGTGGGGGTAGACTGAGGAACGCCTTCTACAGTGATATATGGAGGGGGGTCCAGCGCTGAGAACGCAGGTATGAGTGAGCAAATTGTCCAGGCGCTTTCAGGGGTGGGGTCGTGTTGTGTCGTGCGCCTATCATATGCGTACGCGAATAATAATGTCAACAGCGTCAGATATAGATTGCGCTGCTGCAATTTAATCGGTAAGTCTGTAACAGTGATGCACATGGTCAAGATGATATCAGAAACGGGGAAAACCACTCACATTCTTTGCGAGGTAAGTTGAGCATCGTCATATTCTCGCTCTCTGTGAATATATAATCCGCGCCATCCATGAGCTCGGGATCTTCCCAGACAAGAAGTTCTTGAATGTACTCGTCATCTACGTAGTCCGCCCTACAAGAAGAGGTTGAGTGAGTGACCGAAGTGATGTGTTATTTTTGGATCTTACATATAATGCTCCTCGTCCCATTTAATCTCCTCATGTTTCAATCTTTTCGCTCGTCGTTCGTCAGGCAAGCAACTTTCAGCCTCATTCCCAAGCTCGTTGACATCATTTTCTGTGTGAGCAATGTGAGTAAAGTACCCTGTGTGCATATCCAAGAATCCATAGTATCTCTTCGTTGACATTTGTAATGGAGAAGGAGATTCTGCCACAGTCTGAGGAAACTGCCAGTCATTTTCAGCAGCTGAAATTTGGTTGAGGAATTCGTTGAAGTGTGAAAGACATTGTGTGCACCTTCCAAGAATTCCCGCTGTTCGAGGGAGATCGCGCCAAACGAATCTACTAGTTCTTCTGACTCATCGTGTGGGGACGTCTCGGACGCAATGACTTCGATAGCAGGGTGTCCTGAGACTTCAACATTACGAGGAGCTAGTAGTTTTGCTAATAAGTCCAAGTCAGGGAATTCTTGTCCCTTCGCCTCCTTGGTCAGTGTAATCGTTAGATATCCACTGCTCGGATCATAGGTCGCGGATGATTGATCGTCCTCCAGGACCGCATGGGGAAAGTTGATGCGAAGGAAATAGGGATTAAGGTGAACGGTCAACAAAGTCTCATCTACGTTGATTTCCACATCAGAAGCCTACTTCGAGGATATTGTTGGTCAGGTGGGTAGGTAAAAGGTTGATGCCATGCGGACGCACCCGTACCGATGGGCAGTAAATCGATACTGCCACTGATTCAGGAGTTTGTGCACAGGAGAACCTGGGAGTTAACATCGTTTGCCGTGCAGGCGGCTAATTATTGGATTGGGCCAATCTTGTACTTAAAATGTTGTCCGGACTCCGGAGGAGTCGCGTGATGAAATCAAAACAAGTTTCATCATGATGATAATAGGCTTGTATCCAGATGGAGTCTACCGTACCTGTACTCCGTGGCCTACATATACTCGACCGTGCCAGTAGTGGATGTTCCACGTAGCACATCAAGAACAAAATGGACCCTCAAGTACTATTATTTTCCACTTCGCGAAGCTTGGATGCTAATAGTCTTATTTTGCAGAAATGTACAGCGTATCCATCCCTGGCGACTGTGGAACAGCTCATCGTTCGCGAGAAGCGAGGCAACTGCGTCCCAATATTTATTCAGCTTCCTGCGGACCTCATTACACCATGCATGGCATATCTTCGTATAGCCAAAGACTCCAAGTACAGTTTCCTGCTGGAGTCAGTCATTGCAGGCGAGAACATTGCTAGATACAGTTTTGTTGGTGCAGGTTAGCTCATCACTTACCTACTTGCTTTTGATGTTATTAACACACGGTAGACCCACTGAAGGTCATTAAAACTGGACCGAACGAGGAGATCCAGGGAGACCCATTATCTGCTCTTCAACGAGAGCTTTCCGTTCACCAATATGTGAAAATACCAGAAATCCCAACTTTCACTGGAGGCGCAATCGGATACGTGGCTTATGACTGTATACAGCACTTCGAGCCCAAGACCGCGCGCGATCTCCGCGATCCTTTGTCGATCCCGGAGTCGTTGTTTATGCTTTGCGATACCCTCCTCATATATGACCACCTATATCAGTCGATCAAAATAGTGTCCCACGTCTTCTATCCAAAAGACGCCGGTACCACGAACCTTCCATTCGTATATCAAACTGCTGAGGCAAAAATACGACGGCTGGCGAAAGTACTTTTCAGTCAAACAATTCCAGAAGTACCTCAGCCTCCAATTATCCTCGGGAACGAAGCCGTGTCCAACGTAGGCAAGGAGGGCTATGAGGCATTTGTAACCAAACTGAAGGAACACATTATCGCTGGCGATATTATACAAGCAGTTCCATCTCAATGCCTTGCCCGCCCGACGAATTTACACCCTTTTAATGCGTACAGACATCTTCGTCAAGTCAACCCTAGCCCCTACATGTTTTATTTGGATTGCGGAGAGGTGCAAATAGTCGGCGCGAGCCCGGAGACTCTATGTAAAGTGGAAAGAAACAAGGTCTATAACCATGCCATTGCTGGAACGGTGGTACGAGGCAAGACTCCGGAAGGTTGGTCTCATCAGAATCCGAACGGGGCAAGCTATGTTGACATCTCTTCCAGAGGATAAGAAACTTGGCGAACAGCTCGCTGCCTCTGAAAAGGACCGAGCAGAACACATTATGCTTGTTGATCTAGCCAGAAACGACGTAAATCGCGTATGCAAGCCGGAGACTGTGAAAGTCGATCACCTTATGTCGGTTGAGAAATTCAGTCACGTCATCCATCTGACGTCTCAAATTTCGGGGATGCTGAGGAAGGGTTTGACGAGGTATTCATCTAATACTTGATTTTCCCCCCAATTATAACAGTTGTTATCAGATTCGATGCTTTTCGCTCTATATTCCCCGCGGGTACTGTATCGGGGGCTCCCAAGATCAAAGCCATCGAAATAGTTTCTGGACTAGAAGGTGAACGAAGGGGAATCTATGCCGGTGCCGTCGGACGTTTCGATTTTGCAGATGATGAAATGGACACGTGCATCGCTATTCGTATGATGATATTCAAAGACGGGGTTGCCTACTTGCAGGCAGGAGGTGGTATCGTTTTCGACAGTGTAGAAGAAGACGAATACACGGAGACTATCAACAAGCTCGGGGGTAATCTAAGAGCACTAGCTGATGCAGAAAGTAAGTCTGTTACTTGCATATGGCGTTGCGATTACTGAAGGAGGACGCAGAATACTGGAGTGAGGTTCAAGCGTCATAGTAAAAAGTGGTAGATAGCACGTAGTAACACTATTCTGTATCAGCAACATATCGCGTAGAGCCTCGTTCTTGACCACGCTTGTATCGGGATTGTCGTAGTTCCTTGCTGCGTTCTTTATTCTCTCGCAAAACCCTCCCCTCTCTTCCTGCTATGCTGAGAACACCTGTGATTAACTCTGCTGTTCGAGGACTCTCGTCATTCGCAGGGATGGGGTACATGACAACCCGAGGATCGACATTCGAGTCGACAATGCCAATGGTGGGAATATGCTGAATTGCACACTCGCGGATGGCGTGGGCGTTCGCCATGGGGTTTAGGAAAACGACGAGATCGGGTGTGACGCGCTGCTCTTTTGCAACGTCCCGCCCAAACAGCTGCAATTTGTTGGTGAGCGTGCCAGGGAGCCATCTTTCCCCAACATGGAAAGCTTGCGGTCCAATTCTCTCTGCTGCTTTGCGCACGACAGCACGCAGATCTGGACGAGTGCCTACGAAGACGACCGTGCCATCCCTTTCAACGACCGCGCGCATGACGCTTGCGGCTCTTCGCAGGAGGGGTAGTGTTGAGTCGAGGTCAATTATTGTGATACCGGCGCGAACACCGTACGCGTAGGGCATAAAATTTGGGTTGAGCAATGCTTTAGCATGTCCAAAATGGGCACCAGCGGCGATGAGAGCAGACAATGTTGCTTCAGACGGTGCTAGAGGTCGATGCAATTGGTGATGAGGTTGGAAGGTGTTATCTCGCGTCACGGTCGAACCATGCTCGCTGAAAAGATCAACTGTTACAAGATGGTAAGTAAAGTCTGCGTCATACTTGAAGAAAACCACGCACCGAGCATTTTGAAACGTATCCGCCGGTCTTGCAACAACTGCCAATCATCTGGTGACTGCAGGGGAAACGGTTCGTCACTGGATGTGAACACATTTCGTCTGTGTTGTAGAACTGAAGGTCGACTTTTCCATAGGCATCTGGTGGCAGAAAGCCATGGCCTTAGACCTGCTTTGGTGGCCATCTCGAAGAACGAGCGTAGCGGTGGCGGTGCAAAATTTGGCTACATGGTTTGCTTACTTCAGCTGTGCGATCGATTTTTTTTGATTGCTCTTTCTGCCCTTCACCACCATCCGGCCCATCTTTCTCCTTACTTCTCCTTCTCCTTTAAAAAATGGAATCCTTCGAAGGCGCCATTGGAATCGATCTCGGTACCACCTACTCGTAAGTATCACATCTAATCATCGTAATTATATTGACCTGGCATCTTAGTTGTGTGGGTGTATGGCAAAATGATCGAGTTGAAATCATTGCCAACGATCGTGAGTATCTGTGCTGCGACAAGGTCATGCATGCATCTGATTGTTTTCTGCAGAGGGAAACCGAACAACTCCATCATATGTCGCATTCTCATCGGATGAGCGTCTAATCGGTGATGCCGCAAAAAACCAGGCTGCCATGAACCCCCGCAATACGGTCTTTGATGCTAAACGTCTCATCGGTCGTCGTTATGAGTGAGTATATCATGACACATCCTTCAATACCCTTCATAACATGAAATATTTAGTGATCCCGATGTTAAGAAGGTTAGTGTTGATTAATCTGTTACCAAATGAAATACTGAAGTTCACTCCAGGACATGACTCACTGGCCCTTCGAAGTCGTAGAGAAGGATGGTTCTCCTCTGATCAAGGTCACCTACCTTGGCGAGGATAAACATTTTAGCCCTCAGGAAATTTCATCAATGGTCCTCCTGAAAATGAAAGAAATCTCAGAGGCAAAACTCGGGAAGACTGTCGCCAAGGCGGTTGTCACGTGAGTTTTTATTTTTGTACACATGCAAAAATCCATCCTAACGCGAACGAACAGTGTACCTGCCTACTTCAACGACTCGCAACGTCTGGCAACCAAGGATGCTGGTGCCATCGCTGGCCTTGACGTCCTCCGTATTATTAACGAGCCCACTGCCGCTGCCATTGCGTACGGTTTAGACCGTCAGTCGAAAGCGGAGAAGAACGTTTTGATCTTCGATCTCGGTGGAGGAACCTTCGATGTTTCGTTGCTTAACATCAGTGGTGGTGTCTTCGCAGTGAAGGCGACTGCAGGTGACACTCACTTGGGTGGTGAAGATTTCGACAACACCCTCCTGGACCACTTCAAGAATGAATTCAAGTTGAAGAAGAAGCACGATATCTCCGAGGACCCTCGTGCTCTCAGACGGCTCAGGAGTGCTTGCGAGCGTGCCAAGCGCACCCTCTCGAGTGTCACCCAAACCACTGTCGAGGTAGACTCACTTTACAAGGTTAGTACATTCCGCTTCAACTCCGGAGCTAAATGTCATCTGATGATAATCACCTAGGGTGAGGACTTCTTTGCCACTATCACCCGTGCTCGTTTCGAGGACATCAACTCTGAGATGTTCAAGTCCACGATTCAGCCCGTCGAGAAGGTGCTCAAGGATGCCAAGATGCCCCGCGACAAGGTCGACGACATCGTCCTCGTTGGTGGATCAACTCGTATTCCCAAGATCCAATCCCTCGTCTCGGAGTACTTCGGTGGACGCCAGCTGAACAAGTCGATCAACCCTGATGAGGCTGTTGCCTATGGTGCCGCTGTCCAGGCAGCTGTTCTCACTGGCCAAACCTCAGAAAAGACTCAGGACCTCCTTCTCCTCGACGTGGCTCCTCTTTCCCTTGGTGTTGCTATGCAGGGTGATGTCTTTGGTGTTGTTGTTCCCCGTAACACTCCCATTCCCACCAACAAGTCGCGGACATTCACGACCGTTGAGGACAACCAGACGACTGTCACCTTCCCTGTGTAAGGAGTGCATTCATATGTATCTTAACGTTGCACTAATGTCTTGACCTTCAGGTACGAGGGTGAACGCACTCAGTGCCGTGATAACCGTCTGCTTGGCGAGTTCGAGCTGAATGGTATTCCCCCCATGCCTCGTGGACAGGCAGAACTTGTTACCACCTTCGAGGTTGATGCCAATGGTCTCCTCAAGGTCTCTGCACAAGACCGTGCATCTGGCCGCAAAGCATCCATTAGTCAGTTACTGTCATGAATATTCTTTCTGCGACTGACTTTTTCATACAGGCATTACCAACTCCGTTGGTCGTCTGTCGTCGGCCGAGATCGACCAGATGATCAAGGACGCTGAGCAATTCAAGCAGGCTGACAAGGATTTCTCTTCACGTCATGAGGCCAGATCTGACCTCGAGGCTTATATCCACCAGGTGGAGGGCACTATCTCCTCACCTGAGATCGGTATGAACCTCAAGCGTGGTCAGAGGGCCGAGATTGAGGCTGCCCTTACCCGTGCACACGAGGTGCTTGATATCGAGACATCGACAGCAGATGAGTTGAGGAGGGCGCAGCTTTCCATTAAGCGGGAACTCCAGAAGGCAACCCCTGGTACCGGCCGACGGCAATGATTTCCTTAATGCAAAAATAGAGCAGCGATAGTAGTATGTCCGTGATGCATGATGTTGTGCCTGTTATTCTTGCTTTTTTGCATACCAAAAGGCGGCGTTGTTATTAGCAATGCATTTCTCCACCGGTTCTCAACTTTTTTGTAGTGAAATACCTGTATTATGGGGTTGCGCGACCAACATTATGAGGTATATAGCCAGCACATTATGGTGCTGCAATTGCTTTATGTATACGAAGACCGACATCGAGTACCCATAGTTCCTCATCAGCTCCATCACACAGAGCCTTATCGGCTTCTGCGAACGCAAGAGCGCTCAGTGCTTTCTGTCGTGCAGGCAGTGTCGGGTGCAGAACGATAATGTCATGAAGCTACAACGATGTCAGACAAGTCGGCCGCTTTGATTGGTGACAAACCTGAGAGAGTATTTGTGATGCTGAGTATCCCTGTCGCATTATTTCCTTGACTTTCTTTTGAACGGAATGGAAGCCCTTCAGCTTTCCGCTTGCGGGCAAGTCATCTATGTCCATGTCCTCATTGACCGGCACGCCGAGGGTCCTCGCAAAATCGTTTACCACAGCAGTCGGCACAACGCCTGCTATCTCTTGAATGTCCTGAGGCGTTATTGGTACTGGAGGATTGGTGGAGGAAGATAATCGAGATGCAGATTGTAGATATGTGATGGATCGACGGAGGTCGCCGCCTGATGTCTCAATGAGGGTTGAAATGACCTCAGGGCTAACATCGATATTTTCCTCACGCGCGATGTGAGACAGTCGGGATGAAGTAGATGTCGAGTCCAGAGGAGTAAAACGGAACTTAGAACACCGAGATGCGAGAGGTTCGATGATTCTTGTAGCGGTCAGTGGCTGAAAGGAGAACATGAGCAATCTCACCTTGTAACATAATTGCATACGAGGCAGAAACGAGTTATCCGGGCGTAGGTTTCCATTATCCGCCGTAGTGCACCTTGCGCATCTTGTGTCATGGAGTCTGCTTCGTCAAGAATAATAATCTTGTATGGCGGACAGGGATAGACGTTCCCATCGGATGCTACTGCCTGTGCTCGGGGAGTTTGGCGGGCGAAAGATTTGATTTTCTCTCTGACAATGGCGATGCCTCTCTCATCTGAGGCATTTAGCTCTAGGACTCGGTTTCGAAAATTGTCGGGTCTGGGGCAGGAGTGAGTGTGCGCGAGTCGTCAAACTGTGATGAGTCGTACCCGAAGAGTTGCCTGGCTAACGCAAGAATAGTGGATGTTTTACCAGTTCCCGGGGGTCCATAAAACAGCATGTGAGGGAGCTACATAGTATTAAAGCGAAACCGCGCCATAAGTGAGAGAGGCTTGCATACGTTTGTCGAAACCAGGGTTTTTTGCAGTACTGCGATTGTATGCTCTTGTGCTGAGATGTCATCCATGGTCTTTGGTCGACTGCATGCGATGAGAAAGCTTCCTACATGGTAAAGAGGGTAAACTCACTATTTTTCTACCCATGGTTGGTGCGCTGGGTCTACAGAATGTTTCACAGTTGCTGTAGTTGACTTTGCTTGAAAAAATGACATCTTGGGGTTCTTTAGAAAGGGCTGAAGCAACACTCATGGACACGGCGTGACGGGATGAACGCGTCGCAAACGCGTGACTGTCACGTCACGAGCACGTCGGTCCAAGCGTGATGATTTGTTTCCCACGTTCACAGCACATCTCGGACGCGACACACGACGCGTTTTTTGATTCAAACTATTTCGCACATTCAATCGGTGTTCTGCACGGATGGCAGATTCAGTGAACAAAGGTGTGTATACAGGGTAAACCAATTTATTTCTACCTAATCCACCCTCAGACTCTTCCAACGCATCGACATCTGCTAGTGAGCAAATTCCGCCCGCGTTCTACCCAGAATTCACCCCGACGCGCCTTTTTTCCGCATAGCAGCCAAAAAGCCTCTTGCTGAATTGAAAAATGGCAAAGTTATCTTCAAGCAAAAACCCATATCATTTGAGAAGTCATCTGAAGCGATGCAAGGTCTGACCCTCCTTCCGTTTTCCGAGCGTCGTCCAACCAACATCTCCGTTTCACAGAAATTGTCAAGTTCCGCGAGATGATCGAACAACGAATCGAAAGGCAGGACCCCCCACTTACTGCTATTCCAGACGATCACAGATCTCTGGTAGTGAAACTCGCACAAGAGAGGTTGCCTTTTAAGCTCGTTATCCACGTAAACCGTTGCTGACTCTATATCTTAAGTGATAAGGGAGTCATTCCCCTTGCGAAGCATATCCGCTCCGAGATTCTACCATCTTTCGATGAGGAGGACAACTCTCGTCGCGAACGCATAACAGCCGCCTTACCTCTTCCTGTGGTGGAGCATGCCATTCAGTCGCTCATGGTCAGGACAAATTATGGATTGGATGGGCCTTTAGGATACAAACTCCCCTCTATTGTGTGCGTCTGGCGATGGGAGGTTCGAGATGCCTATCGATATTGGTTACCGAGGTCTGCCAGGGAGAAAGCCGAGACCAGGATAGCTGAACGTATACAGGTGTGTATTAGCCCGAATTCGGATTTCTCATACCATATCTCTTTCAGGCCAAGGCAGACCTTCGCACAGTCTTTGAAAGTCTACCGCAGGATGAACAGGATGCTATTCTTGACCCGAAAGGTACAAACAAACTCCCTCCTAAGAACACGAACAAGCCCGGTCCATCAAGTAATGCAACCGCCGGACTGACTGATGGAGCAGAGCGCAAGGTCTCGCCCTCCCTGCGGGATCCGGTTGTGAGTACCGATGAACGTGAAAACGTTGATGTATGCTCCTCTCTCCCTCGCCTATGTCACTGCTTCATTAATATACTTGGGTAGTCAGAGAACGCAACTCCAAAAGGTCGACAAAGCAAATCTGCAGATCTGGAGAAGGCCGCAAAGGTACGCTAGTCCTACTT
The DNA here is from genome assembly GCA_001658105.1 of Rhizopogon vinicolor AM-OR11-026. Lineage (NCBI taxonomy): Eukaryota > Fungi > Basidiomycota > Agaricomycetes > Boletales > Rhizopogonaceae > Rhizopogon > Rhizopogon vinicolor. The sequence continues at coordinate 11,396 of KV448405.1, read as the reverse complement.
AGTAACAACTTGTTGGCTGAGGCTATGAATGCAGGCTAAAGAAAAGGAAGAGAAGAGAACCGCCAGGGCAGAGAGGGATAAAAAGCAGAAGGAGACACAGGACAAGTCCCGGTCTATTATGGCCAATTTCTTCGGCAAGGCGAAGGCCCCTCCACGTCAATCACCATCAAAAGTTAGAAACCCTGCGTGCGGAACCTCAAGTAGCGAATCAGAATTCCAGAAGACTTTCAAGCCGTTTGTCTTGAAGAAAGGCGCAGAAATTGCTCCAATCAACTGGTTCTTAAAGTCTAGACAAAGGCCTTCGGGCAAGCAGAGATCAGGTTTCAGCCATGCAGACGCTATCGTCATTGACGCAGGCCAAACGGAAGCCGCTGATGTCTCCGTAGATATCACATCAGCATTTGATTTTGCCGAAGCTAATGCACTGGGTGCGTGCAATGAGGTACCCCGGTTCATGTCATTAATGTTATTCGCAGAGCGTCTCGAAGATATTGTGCGATCGTTGCGGCCCCTTCGACTCACGCAGCCCCGTGACCGATCAAAATTCTCCTTCAAATGCTTCAGCGCACGTAATGCGAGAGACATATTTTCACAGCTCAATGACGCTGAGATAGCTGGGGATACGTCTCAAGTTCGCCACTTGTTGAACATTCTTCGGGACCGAAAGATGCTTCCAGCGAAGGTCTTAATTTTCCACGAGGATGCGCGCCCTGGCTACTATGGTTCCTGGACAAGGAACTCGCGCATCGTTGGTCCCAGATTACCTTTCGCTCGTGATTTGCTTGCCAGAGATTACGGGTACGATTCCGGTGAGGAGTGGGAAGACGAAGGCCCAGGCGATGCGGACAACGTCGATGACGACGAAGATGAGGAGGTTGAAGGCGACGATGCCGATTCTGATGCGGACAGCTGGCTAGTGGACGATGATGAAGTTGAAGAAAGCGTTCCGGACGACCGGGACCTATCGCCTTCACTCTTGGATATACCTCTTCCCTCTCATAAGAGGAAAGCCATATCACCATCACTGCCAGATATATCTTATTCCGCTTCCAAGCGCAAAGCAGAGGCTATTGAAAAACAACCGGAAAAGAAGCGAAAGGTCGTGGTACCTCTCGTGCCTTATACAAAAGGGCCTTTGTGGGAATCAATCATAGGCAACTGTAAATATGATCCTTTCAAACCATACCGTATACAACTCTTTAATGGTAGGTTCATTACCAGCTTTTAAACTTTTTCTGAATTGTCTGCTATAGACACTCCGTATCCAATCGACCCTTTCACATTTGTCTCGGTGGCCGTCGAAGAAGGCCAGCGAGCAAATTCTCAGCCTAAGTTCGCGGTTCCTTCCCTACCCAATCGGCTGTCAGGGAACAGTATTGCGGAGTCATCAGCAGCTGTCGCTCAGACCCCAGGCAATAAACGAACCGCCACAGCACTCGCGCCGAGGACTACGTTCCCCGACGCACACGTTCCTCTTCTACTCGACAAGATCACGAGTTTAGCAACGGCAAATCTCACTTTTATTGTGGAAAGCATTCACCAAGAGCTTCGTCCGCACAAGGTGAAGAAGAATGCTATTGAAGCAAAGGTGCGAGAAGTGGCAGAGAAGTCCAAGGAGCAGAAAATATGGGTCGTCACCAGCGAGTGTCCGAAAGCGTAATCCATGACATTTCAAGTGTTCGAGGTTCCGGTGCGAGTCACCTCGATTTTATCTCAAACTTTGCCACTCCCTACATATTTCACATTGTCGTTTAAGGTGTTGATTAGACCCTGACCTGTATACCTGTAGATATATCCCATAAATCGAGCGGAATTGACTCCTCGAGAGAATCAAATTTAATGTGCTGTATTGATAGCATCAGCGACGTTTGAAATACGCTGAGATCAAGTAGTTCTGTAGTTCTGTTACCATATTTGCTTTGAGGAATTCTAGTACATTATAATGGCAGCATGTATGGTACAGATTATCGTAGTTCGAAGGTCTTCATCATGAGGTTGCCAACCTCCAAAGCTGGTCGGCGTCATCAAAATCTGATTTAGTTCCATCGGAGGGGAAGGAGTGGATATCGCCAGATTCGCTGCCTGGACCACATATTAGAGCACATCCCAAAGGACAACTCAGATGCAAACACTCACGAACAAGCATCTTTGTTGCTCGCCCGTCTGCGTCAAGGACAGGCTCGAATCCCAACCCTCTATATATCTTCAGGCGCAACCTAGAGAAGAAGCATAGTAAGTCGTCAACTCTCATCATCATGTAGCGCTCTACTCACGCAGAGCCATCTAGCTGAATCTGATGATCCTTGGCGGGGTCCGAGTCCTCCAATGCACGCGCTTCCTCTTTCAGCGCTGCCAGCTCAGCCTCTTTGCTTGCCAGAGAACCCTCCGCATCGCGGATAGCCTTGGCTAGGGAAAGCCTAGATACATCAAGCTCGTTCAAATGTGCCGCGTGTTGTTCCACAGAGGGGACATTAGGCGGCCGCATTGATGATTTCTTAGCAGCTTCTAAAACGCGAGACAAGGCTTCGAACGGGATGAGGTGACCAAACTGCGATGCAGGGACAATCATTCACCTTTCAAATCTGCGTACGCCTCTTCGTTTTCTTTCTTCGTGCGGGCATAGTTGATCTTCATTTGCTCTTCCGCTGCGGTGATCGTAAGGTAGTCATCTGCGGGATCAATGATGCTCGTCATCTCCCGGATTAATTTGCTGCATCGAAAAGTTCGTCAATAAACATAATATCTAAGACCACAGTGTTCACGCACATGCATTCTTGTAGTTGTGGGTCTTTTGATTGGAGGTCTCCGGGCCTCGCCATCGCGTGAAGGTGGTTCAGAGTTATTGATTGACATCACCACAAAACGCGTCGCGGTCATGTGAAATTCACGTGCAATGTCCGCATTGGGTATCGGGCGCTACAGACAAAACAGAATGGCTCTCGTGTACTATGTAAGTACATTATCCACTCAAATTACTTAATCTTCCAGTACACAATGCTGTTACCATACCCCGCAGCTGCACGTTGCTCTACTTCAACATTCTTCTTCCATAGCTTACCAGAGAGATCCTTCACCGGAGCTGTTCGTCGACCCAGGATAAATCGTCCGCCTTCAGGATGCTCCAAGGTCGTGGGCACAGGAAGACTGCTTCTTTTGCCAGTTCCAAGCTGATAGTCGTGATTTAGTCCCCATGCAATCAAATCCCGTCCTGAGCCACCCGGACCTCCGTAGGCTTGTGTATCTAAAGTCAGTAGTACATGACCAGTAGGGGACACTGCGATAGCGTGAGGAAGGATGGGAGACATAGATCGGCTATTTTCGTTATCTGCAAAGGGCGTATAAGCATACAGGGGATGAATAATGAAGTACTGACATTCCCGGAGACCGCTGACGTTCTTTGCGCGGACAGGGTTCCCTTGCGCGTTCGAGAACAGGTTGTTCCCTAATCCTCCCCACTGTCCATTACCACAGGTCAGAAGATCAATGTAAACGGAGGATTCGCCATCGGTTCGTTCGGCGACGAAGTACGTCAAATCACCACCTGTACACTGAGTTTAATGATAGATAGAAAAATTGGTAGTCTCACTTGCCTGCAGCGATGTCAATGCATCTGGTGCGGACAGAGTTCGGTACATTCCTCGATAGAACTACCTCTGTCGGCACCGTGATTGTGTCAAGAGTGATGTTTCCACCAAGTCCGATTTGTCTGGAATATGTGAGCGACCAATTTTTCACATGTTACAAGTTATCTTTACCCAAACTCGTTCGCCCCCCAACCCAACACCCTACCTGAATCCGTCACTATAAAGCTACTGCGACCTCCAGCAGCTATTTGAGAGACCTTGATGCCTTTGAGGGAAGGTATCTCAAAGAGGGAATCTGAAAATCTTATGTGCTGGTCATCTATTCCATCCAAGTTGCTTGATGTGGCAGGGGGTGCAGATGACACTGAGACACGCGCAAAAGGAGAAGCTTTTGCGAACGGGTCAGCCACCGCCCTCGGAACAAGCTCGACGGGTACGCGAGGAGGAGAGGCAATAGAAATTGGAGGAGCAGGAATGTCAAACTTGCGCAGGCCGAGCTGACCATGCGTGTTTGCGCTTTTGTTCATGGGATGAGTGAATGTCCGACCAGAAGATGTCAATGCCAACAGGTGGTTCCGGCCAGCTGAAATTGATACGAACCTAGGTCTGTGTGAGTGCATAGTCTCGGAAGGCATATTGATACAAACTTTTCACCCCAAGCAAGCTTTCCGTTGGGTGCAATCTCCGTAAAGTCAATGGTCGGTCCGGTTCCCCACCAGGACGTACTCGCGGGAGTCGTCTTTGCAGTCGGAAGCTTTTGTTGACCTGCGTTAGCGGCGAACACATAAATTGTGCCGGAGGCCGATAGAGCATACACTCGAGATTCCGTGACTTGGAGCTGAATGATATTCTAACCAATGCATTCACTAAGCGACAATGCCTTCTCGAAAGGTAAACCATCTTACTTGTCCGCGTAATGTCAGCTTTGGTCGCTGTGCCTCTGATTCTGATTTGGGCCTCGAGCCAAAGAATCCGTCACCCCACTGGTATACATCTCCCCTTGCATCGACACATGCAGCGTGTCGCTCATGAAGTGCCAAGTCACGCAACGCGACGTCTTTTAGCCAGCTGGCATTCACGGGATACTGCACTCGTTCGACTCCGGGTTCGCTCGGGTCAATTATATCGTACCTGAAAATAAGCACGCGCAACTGGTAGACACAGGATGGCGTAGCTCACTGGTTGGAACCCCACACGACTGCACATATGCTCCGGTCATCACCAGTGACACCGGTGCTGGAAGTAGAAGCTTTTCGGACTGGCTGAGAAACATTTCCTGGAGTTGGAGTCATGACAGCATCGTTGTGGATGGTAGTACTGAATGAATACCAGAGTAGGCCTGCGGTAACAGCTGTAGAAGAAGCTATGACTGCAGACCGAGCTGGTCGCGCTCTAGCTACTTGCCCCGCCTGTGAAAGATGAGAGTGCAGGCGGCGGTATCGCCATGCCTGAGCAGCCGTACGCTTGAACATCGTTGTAACTTGAAGCAACTTGAAGTCGACTCCGAAATCATCATGCTTTTCATACCCCCATTCGGGGGGTCACAGTGACCACTTTCAGAAATTTCTGCCTTTGAATTGACAACTTGAACAGACTTGTAATACAGTACAGCGTAACCTCGGAGAGATGGATCCTTCAGCCCCACAGACGGTAGCCAAAGGAGTACTCCTAACATGCGAGTCCGTCTTCCAGTGCGGCCGTTCTCGAACTGACATAGCTGACTATCATACTCAGCTGCTGTGTGTGGTCTGACTTCAGGGATGTATGGTGTCCTCAAGTCACGTCCACCTGGACCTCTGTTCCTTTTTTCTGCAGTGAATAGTGGGATTGCATCTGCAACTTTCTTTAGTATGGTACATATCATTCGAGCTATTCAGCAGAACTAACTGGTCCATGCAGGCATACGAGAGTACCTCATTGGCCCGGTACTCGTCCTGTCACTGCCAGGAAAACAGTACGAATTGCGCAGACAGAAAATCAAGGAAGCCGCAGAAGGGACTTCCACTGATGTACCACAATTAACGTGGGGTGACATCCGCTCTCGTAAAGTACTCGACTCCAGCATCAGCGGAGCCCTGGCTGGCGGCGTCCTCAACACCTGGAAACGTGAGTCACCCTGTTGTATTTCTTACCAGTTCTCATTCCACTATAGGTGGGAGATCAGGAACGTTTCCAGGCCTTGCGACGGGTGCGGTGATGTGCGGGCTTTTACAACGGGCATTCAATGAGTTCGACATTCAGAGGATCACTTACGTATCTCGAGCGGCGCATTCACTGCCTATACCTTCTATGCCTGCAGCGCCTGCTCTGCCGATAGAAACCCGTCATCCCTCTTTCCCCATCACCGCCCCAGAACCACCCAGATCGCTCACAGACCGATTTTTTTCTATGTTCGGTCACAAAATTTCCGACGAGGAGTATCTTGATAGGATAAGAGCTCAAAGGGATAATCATCTCCGTCGGATCGAACAGCTTGAACGCGAACGTGACGAAAAGCGCGAGACTTGATATATCGCTGTACTGTATACTCATAGTGTTGCATCAATTAATGTTCACTCAGTAATCCTTTCTTGCGAACAACCAACTATTCACATCGTCTACTACAGCAGGACGTTCAATTTCTACCCACACGAGCCATTGATTACATGGAGGGTGACTGATTATGATGTCAACTGTTCGAGGGCCATCTTGTGATGAGTTCGCATGAGGGGAATACAGAGCAATGCATCATGCGAAGTGATAGGGTCACAGTACCCAACATCCACTGGAGAAGGTCCCAGGGAAAGCTGTCATCGTGTAACCTCCCAGAGGTTTGTTCCACAGCTGAGGTCACTTGTTTCGACCCATTCAGAGACCGAAAAGTAAGTTACATGTGTAGCACCGTCGGGTTTGAGTGTCATTACAGCTGTGAACTCCACCGAGATATATGTGCATCCAATTCAGAAACCTACGTGAGGATGAGAAAGAGTCGAGTCAGATAAGTGCTGGGGAAGAAGTTGTGACTTGTGAGTGCTTCTGGCCGTACATTTGTTGAAGATTTCCTGCAGATACAACCGGTATCTGAAGGTGTGAGGTGTGAAGCTGGATCCTAGTACAGAAGCAACGTACCGGAGATTAGGGAAGACGTAAAGTTGCGCAAGTCGAGCAAAGCGGCGCGCAATGATTCGGATGTTTTGGGTGGCTGTTAAGCGCTAAATTGGTAGCTGTTACATAACCTCTGGCGCCAGCCTGTGCAGCGTTAGTCTGTGCCTCGTGTCCTACAAGTCGCAATGCCATCGAGACGGGGTGGAAACGTGTAGTACAGCGTCCAAATGGACTGGGTATCTGAGATTCACTTGACTAGCGTCACTTTCTTGATAGCAAAAGTGAACATTGAGCATGAATACAGGATGACAACGAGGACGAGGACGAGAAACGCACTACTTCTCATTCTCAGCTTTGTTAACGCCAAGTTTGCTCCAAAATTCGTCGAACGTCGCGTCTTCCTTAATGTGCTTCGAAATTCTACCATGCCACGCTGCCCCATCTCCTGATCTTTCTGCGCGGGATAGCGATTGCGTAGGTCTTACCCACTTTCCAAGATTTGTGGACTCCAACGCTTCACGACCGAGTGAGAAGATGGTTTCCTCAGGAGGGATTTCTGGGGTATTAATATTGTTTTGGCACCGATTAACATCTACGAAAGCGACATACATGCCTATAGGCATAACAGATTGAATAGATAGTTGATACGACATGGTGGTAGGGAAGAGATCCCAGAGGAAAGTGAACGGGAGATTCGATCATTGGTGCATGATGCGCTAAAAATAGTATCGCAACTTGTCCTACTTCCCGCCAACCACTGCACATTCGTTTTCGCGGTTAGTGCATACAACTGCACAATGCATGGGAGTAGAAATGATGTATTAGCACATGGGAACGCCGGCGAAGAATTTTTTAAAACGCTGCTCATGCGTGACGGGCTGCTCTCAATCAAAGCTGCAGTATCGACTGCGACCAACTAGCCGCGTTCTTCACTGGCTTCTCCGAGTCGCGGCGATGGAGGACCACACCAACAAACTTCTGCTCGCCTCGTAGTGGGTGGTAGCATAAATAGCATGGTTGCGACCCATTCTGAACTGGAGAAATACGTGATTAACTGCGGCTTCGTGAAGGGAAGGAATGTCGAATGCATTTTGCCCTAGGTGAAATGTGTTCCCTGCCATTGGCGTGCTATGATAGCGTCGGGAATGACATACTGATCTAAATAAACAGTATTCAGCAATCGCATTGGGAAAGCGGATGTGCGAAACAGATGGTCGTACCAGAGAACTACGCCGAGATCCTACACAGTAGTGAGCGACTCTTAGGAACTTGACCTTGTCTGTACCAGATAGTGCACTTGACTTCCGTATATCAAGTGGCATTACCACAGGCGTGTCTTCGTCATAGTCATCCGCATAGGCCAGCCACGCATCTGAACCGGTCGATGGGGACATGAGTCCTGCGTCGTCTATATGAAGCCTCCCTGGTTCAGCCGTATGCGTCGTATACACACTTTCCTCGTCAGAGTCATCTTCACCGCCGTTCACTTTATCAGACGTATCGAGAAACAGCTAGCGGACATGAACAGCTGCAAATGGTGACTGATTCTCAGTTTCCCTGCTTAGGTGTCGACTAAAAGGATTCGAATTGGGTGAGGGCGTTCGTGACGGAGTTACGATATGGATATCAGCAGGCGATGATGAAAGAGGAGCATGTTTCTGGTTTGGGAACGGTGAGTGAAGATGATCCTGAGCCATATTAGGAGACTTGAAAACGGTATCTTCGGAAACTGCCCAGTGGGCGGCATTATGTTCGGAGCATGCAATAATGGCGATCCTGAGCGAGGAGAAGCTGGAGAATGAGAGTATCCCGAGTTTGTAATGTCATCGCGGCTGAAAGGCAGAATGATTGAGCCTATATGTTTAATGGGATATCGCGGAAAGTCCCGAGGCGATGTTGCAGAAAAAATCAAGCTTATACAAGGAGATGATAATATTGAGTGGGAGAAAACCCACGAATACATGTGAGATGAAGGAGCATATGCAAAAAAAAAGTGGACTATCGAAGTAAGAAAAAAAGCAGCACTCGCCTCTCATGACATGGTTCATAGTAGCATTGATGTCCAGATACTTGGGAGTATTCGCGCGACGACCATCGGCAGCAAGGGAGGTATTCCTGTTCTAGTTAGGTCAAGGTGAGGAAAGGACACAAAACATGGCGGCTCGTGCAGCGGCTGTAAAACCCCTCAACCATACAGGCCATACCTCCTGATTTTGTGTCAATGTTACGGTCCTTGTGTGGAACCGATGCTCGGGTCGCAGGGGCAGACGACGGAATGGAGATACCTGATGATGGAGTGATAGTCCGACAGTTCTGCGGGGATCCTGGATTAGGTTGTGTGCGGTCTCTTGAAGGACGAGGGACATCGAATGGAGGTCGTAGGATGCTGAGTTTGAAATTTGAGGGACGTCAAAGGAAGGACGTCGTACGTCGGTTGAATTCTGTCGAGTTCGAGGAACAATGAGACAGAGTTGAGTCAAGTTCTCGGGGAGGTCGTGAAATGCCAGTGTCGTAATAAAATGCATTTGATTTGCCACTTGGAACACCTGCAAACGCCATCCTTCCACCTAACCGTTTCGCTGCCCATATCCTATCAGACAGAATCGAGACGCCAAAACATCCATATTGTCGATTTTAGCCTTTCCAAAATTACCCTCTCTCCGAAGATCCAAGTTACAGCTTAAATTTGGTTTCGATTAACCGTCTTCGTATGTTTTGTCTCAAGATAAACAATGACATGTGCCTCTAACCACATTCAAATATTCATGTTTAACAGAGCCCCGAGTTGTGTCATTCCCTTCCATAATCTGTGACACGATCCCTTTTCAATGAGTGATTGGGATCAAGGTCAGTAATTCCATCTCTTGTCCCCTTTCTCGGTCTCTGACCTCATTAAACAGCTGCTTGGCAGAAGTTGTCCCAGGTCGCCGTCAAGGGTGCTCAGTATAATTCCCCTCAACGCCAGCCCCATCCGAAATGTTTAGAAGGCACCCGGGTGAACCTTCTCAACCATATCTACGAGTTCTTAGATAACCCAGAAAAGAGCCGACTCATTTGGTTGCATGGCACGGCGGGCGTCGGAAAGTCTGCTGTTGCGTTTACGGTAGCGGAAAGGATGAAAGGATTGAAAGTCAAAGAGCAGACCAGTAAGGAAAAGCAGCTAGCTGGAACATTCTTTTTCTCGCGCAAGCATGCGAATCGTTGTACGACAGGAAAATTCTTTGCGACACTCGTCTATCAACTTGCCAGCAATTTCCCCAGCATCAAGGACGACGTCACGAGAGCCATCCGCGAGAATTTTGCCATTCTAGACCTTGACACGTCCCTTGAAGACCAGATGGAGGCACTCTTTCTTAAACCTCTCCGGAGGCTTCAGTTGAGACTACGCGGGTGTCCCCCTTTGGTGTTTGCGGTTGATGCCCTTGATGAATGCACATCCAAAGACGACATTGTTGATCTCATATCCCTGCTTGGCCAAGCTTTACATGATCCTGGTCTGCCAGTGACCCACATTCTGCTTATGAGTCGCTCGGAACCACACATCCTTAACGCCTTCCAGAAAGACGAGGTGCACCCACTGGTGTGTGAGATACCGGTAAGAATTTCTGGGTTGGAAAGCGATGTTATCATCATTTCGTTGGATGGGGCAGATGTTGACAAGGACATCTACATTTTCTTGGAGCATTCGTTCAAAGAGCTGCGAACCCGTATTCCCAATGTCCCGCAACCAAAGGAAGATGAACTTGCGCGACTGGCAAACCGAGCGGGAAGACGTTTTATCGTGGCGTCTACCATGATGAAGTTTATCGATGATGGATACAATGATCCCCGCGATCGGCTTCAGCTCATGCTCAAGCTAACGAATAATCTACTACCTGGAACGGAGGTGTACAAGTTATACGACCATATCCTCTCTACATGTGCTGACCCCAAGCGGGCATACCGTCACTTGTCTGTCGTCGTGACGCTCGTGGACCCTTTGCCGATGTGCCAAATTTCGGAGCTTCTTGGACCTGGTGAGGGTCGAGATGTCGAGACAGCGTTGTTGCAGCTACAATCTGTCATGGATATTCCTACCGATAGTAGTCTTCCCGTCAATATCTATCACTCATCCGTTCGTGACTATGCTTCCGACCCCTCGAACTGCGGTCTCTCCGAAGTACAATGCATTACGCCACCGCATTCCCTACTCGCTTATTCCTCATTCCGCCTGATGATAGAACACCTTCCAAAAGGCACAGCACTCCTGGATGCACTCTCAGAATTGAAAAGTCACAGTCAAGCTGCACAATCTCACGACCCCCAGGAGTTGAAGGACACATTAGACTTCATTATGCAGCGTCCGGAACCACTACAAGTTCTTATAGGTCTGTTATGGCTTCGGGGAAATCGTGATTCAGAATCAGGTTTCTGGCTGGAGAGCCGGGATGGGCACGTGTGGCTGCAGACCAAGGGAGGGAAAGACTGGCTGCAGACCAAGGGAGGGCAAGACTGGCTGCAGAGGAGAGGACAACTCTGGCTGCCAACCCAGGGAGGGCGAGATTGGCTGCAGACCAGGGGAGGGCGAGATTGGCTGCAGACCAAGATAGGGCAAAATCGGCTGCGGACCCGGGGAACGCGAGATTGGCTGCTGGCCAAGATATGGCAAGGCGGGCTGCAGACCTGGGGAGGGCAAGACAGGTCGCAGACCAAGATAGGGCAAGATTGGCTGTGGACCCGTGGAGAGCA
>KV448404.1:0-35779 GCA_001658105.1 Rhizopogon vinicolor AM-OR11-026 | reverse complement strand
CGGTAACATGCGGGAACGGCCGAAAAGTGTTTGCTTATAATATCTTACCCGATTTGGTTTCACAGCCGAAAAAGACTTAAGGCATTGGCGTGATTTAGGGCAATATTTAATGCTGGTGTTGGGGATTTGTTGTTGTTAAGCCAAATATGCGTGGGTGAGACACGTGATCGTCAAGGCTAATAAGGCTTACTTATTGGGAAACCCAGGTGATTTGGAGCCACCGTGAATTTGGGCTACACTTCGGTTGAAATTGCTCTGAGATCAAATTGTACCAATTTCAAATTGAAGTTGCCGAACGGGCCCTAAGTTACCTGTTTGCCACAAGCGTGTCATGCCAGACGTTGAGATGTCGGACAACGAGAATGCTACACAGTTCGAAGACTCAGACTCAGAATCAGACTACAATCTGTTTGCCTATTTTCATGCACCCTCGTTCGTGTACCATGACGCGCCTCCAGACACCGATTCAGACAACGAGGACACAAACTCGCCACCCATCCAACTCATAAACACTGCAGACTTATGGGCGAAACTAGAAAGTCGAGTATATTCTCCGGTACATGGATGATGTGGGACTGAATCTACCAATTTTTTGGACCTCGTCGGTTGGGGAGATCCAGATTGCATAACAAATGCTAAAATTTGGTATGAGCCGACTGCGTTGATGGTTAGCGAAGAGCTCCCATCCACCCTCCAGCGCTGGCACAAACCATCTCGAACCTTGGGGGGCAAGGATGTTCGGGCTCAAGGTGGAAATCGTGCACTGGGGGGATTCAGCTTTGAATGCACGGTTTAGGCAGGTGAGGATGTGCTCGAAACTGTGCAGGACATCATGCAGTGCCCGGAGGACGCGCTATCAGCAGATGGACTCACCAGTCTGTTTATTGAGGATAGTCTTCGCGCGCGTTCGGGTAGATGTCTTCAAATGAACTCACGATGATGTCAACATCCCCTTCCGCGTATTTACACAACGCATTGACAACCAGAGCCATTTTGACTCTGGTACGGTCGTCGTTTTCGGGTGGTTCCACCTTCAGATGACTTTCGCAAATTCGTTCCACTAGCAATGCCTAGGCACGAATGCAGGGCGTGGTCTTATGCAGGCTTTTACATTACTCGAGAGGAAAGGCCTCAACTCAGTGTGCAAACACGTGGACCATTCCATATGGACCAGAAGAAGTCGAAGGTGGTCCCCTGGTTCGAGACCAAAGCCTACAATCATGCTTATCTGCTTCCTTCTGATAGAGGTGAGCCAAGGTTCCACATGGTCGGATGCAGCAATTGCTGATGAGTGGTCATAGGTAGTAGCCATCTGCCGAGGAGATCAGAAGGATAAGGGTACATGCGAAAGAACTTCATGCAAGAAATAAGTTCCCTGACGATGCCAGTCGTGGAACGTGCGAGCTGCGCACCTCTGAGTCAAAAACATTATGCGTGGAACGAAAAGTTTCACTCGTGATCGTCGGGACCCTTTGATCGCATGAATTCCTCACGAAGGGGGAAAATACAAATGAGGGGTAACAATAAGATTACCGCAAAGTTTCGCGAGTGCGATATGTAGAAATGTCAACTTGAATGCCATCCACGATACCGCAACCAGCGTCCACGAATCGGGTGAACGATAACGCCAGAGTACTCTTCCCTGGACCAGTCCGCTCTGAAATGCTGATCTAGGTGAGTTAAGCAAGTAACAGCACAGCAGAGGAGGCTGCACAGTAATGCCTTTTATCCAGGGTGGATCCCAAGGTTTAACCGGTGTAATAGAATCGGGGAGTTCGCATTGGCGAACAGTCGAAGACATGGAATGCTCCGGGCATCCCGATCCTGAATGTTATCGAGTCCTTTGGCGTGCTCGGAGGCCATCCAGTGCGACCTGTGGACGCTCAGGGTGTCAAAGTCAGTCATCCCACCTTAACACTGGCTGCTCTAGACCAACAGACTTATGGACCTACGAACTGATTGTGGAGTTAGAACTTAGCTCAGTAAAATTCGCCTCTAAGACAAGAACATTCTAGTCTGGTCGGAACGACACGTGTACCATAGATCGATCCCGATTCATCATTCGAAAGCAAATCCGTGAATACTAATGCATCACATTGCTTGCATAAAGAACATACAGTGCATGGCTGTGAGTCAGTCACTCGCTTTCCCCTTTCTGCGTGCTCATCGAAGCCCCATGAGCGTGGTAAAAGCTAGCACTCTACAGTATTCTTCTTAGAGGAGGTCCTGGAGGCACGGGAGATGTAGTAAGTGACGCTCAATTAACACGCGCAGCTGGGCAAGCGACTTGGCGATGATGATTAATATAGCATATTCGAAGCTCTGGCCGGCAGGGATCATACTCACACCTACTGACACTCACTGAGTCATATCGAACTCCGCTGCTCCAATTCTGACACATCTTCACTTCCCTGGAGCAGGCGACTTACACAACAACTCACTCCCTCAAACGTCATTCCAAAAGTAGGGTCTTTGGAACGTTCCAAAATAACGGAGATGGCCATAACTCATAGACTGACATGGCGATCTGGAAAACAGTAAGTAGGTGATCCAGTCGCCATATTAGAGGTCCTATTTTGTGATGACTTTGCACGGCGAGTCGCTGCGGGATTATGGCATTGCCAGAATGAAAGCGCTGGGTTGAGCTCCGAAGGAAAGAACGTCATCGATATCGGTGAAAAGAGTGACGGGTGACAGAAGCTGGTACTATGTAATGCTGTGTGTGTTGTGGAGAGATGAGGACGAAGGGTCTGATAACTATAGCTAGTGCGATATTTTCGGTGCAGTTCATTTGCGCTGTCCCGGTGGATGAGCAAGAAGCAAGAAGCGCGGGAAGGAGCGAAATTGATCATTTCCAGAAAAGGCAAATGACGTAGGAGTGTGGCGCGAAAGAGTACCCTGTTTTTGTTGATGTGGAGCATCCCGTGTAAAATGAATCAGAAGTTCACAACACAACTTGAAACAGCAGAGGGTGCAGGCTGTTTAAGCTAAATTACAATACCCGTGAGCTCGGTTTCCTGTTCTTATCGTGGATCGAGCTCACTGTCCTCTACGTTCTCGACGCACCAACCACCTCACCGCCTTCAACGTCTGACGTGTTACTAATACCAGGTGTGATAATATTTTGACAAGCCGTGCTTCGTCGGCGGTCGCGAAGCCCATACCCTAAAATATCTAAACGTTCCAAGGCAAACTATACCCTCGCAGCAGATGGCGTCAACACATGCTTTCTCCGTACGTCCATCCATCGATTTTCTCCTTCAAGTCTTTCCCCATCTTGCTTGAAGTTTTTCTTACAATTTGGGTACTAATGCCATCTTTATCCCCGTCTGCCATTCCCATCTCCCAGCAGGACTCTTTTGTTCATCACCTGGAACAACGAACACTTCCCTCCGCGCCTCCACGTCCCACAAATGATGACATTGAGGCTGTTATTCAAATGGCCACATCTTCTGGAAATTCCCAGGAATCCCGATCACCAGCACCCCTACGGGATACCCGCACTCAGTTGTTCGTCGGCAATGTATGGATATCTGTCGACCCTCCTGAATTCTAATCAATCCTGACCGGATCTTGCAGCTCCCATACCGTGTACGATGGCAGGACCTCAAGGATCTTTTCCGTCGTGCAGGCACCGTCTTGCGTGCTGACGTATCACTAGGGCCGGACAATCGTTCACGGGGCTATGGTAATGTTGTTCTGGCTACTGCGGAGGATGCGGGAAGAGCCATCGACATGTTAAATGGGTATTGTTGGCAAACCAGAGTTCTGGAGGTGCGTCCAGACAGGTTCGGAGCGAGTGTCGACGAAACGGGCGCCAGTCTGGCAATTGGAGCTACAAATGGGGTTTTTCCACCTGCGAGCAATCCATACGATGAAATCACGGCGGGGCACGATGTCTTAGGCAGCGGCACTGCGAAGACCCTCTTTGTGGGTAATGTGAGTCCTTTCAATATTTTATCACTTTCCTTCACTGTCTCGTATTTTCCTGTGCATATTACCGGTATGAGTTGTTGAATCAGATAGTTTGTTAATTATGGCCTTGATCGCTCGTTCATATCGTTCTTGACTCCTTTTCATTCACGGTTCTCCAAATGTCTTTATGCTCACCTTTCTTCCACATCAGCTTCCCTTCCACATCCAATGGCAAGATTTGAAAGACCTATTCCGTGCCGCGGGTGCTGTCTCTCGAGCAGATGTTGCCCTTGGCCTCGATGGGCGTTCTCGCGGTTTCGGGACTGTTAGCTTTGTCACTGAAGATGGTGCTGAGCGAGCACGGAGGATGTTTGATGGGTAGGTGGCCTTTTATGCTAATGTGGGCGTTGCACTTTCCGAGCGCACGTATGCATGTCTTGTTCGTTCAAAGTTGACCATTAATATGAGATTTCGCGCGTGCACGTTGCATACATAGTGCGTCAGTACACGCTGCGAACTCATTACATACTGGCTATTATCTTCATTTTATTTGTCATTCTATTATGCAATTCTGCCCATGTGCTGACTTTTGTAATTTCAGGTATGAATTCAATGGACGACAACTCAAGGTCCACTACGATAAATTCTCACCATCTGCACATTCAGTACCTCTTGTTGGTGTACCACCACATCCATCCACTCTATCGCAGTATGAATCTCACTTGCAATCCCTACAACTCGAGTCCCAGCAGCCAGGACGCCGACAGTATGAACATTCATTTCAGAAACTCGATGTGCTGTCTCATTCCCAGCTGGATCCGCTCAGACGTGGTGATCTAGATTCCCTAACATCATCTCAGCTGGAAGCCCTGTTAATTCGCGCAAACACACTGTCAGGCTCTCAATCCTCCAATGCATCTCTTAGCTCAAGTCCTCCAACCTCCGCCTCCCTTACCACTCCCTCGCCTTTGCACACTCAGTCCCTTGTCCCGACGACAGTACATTCACTAGCACCTACACCCACACATTCGCACTCGTTGACGAGTTCACCTCACCTAGGATTCGCAAACACCAGTTCGACAAGCTTCGCTTCCCTCAGCCTACCTCAGCCTCTAGGTACCGACACGCATAACATGAAGTTACACTCGCACTCCGGTGTTGGAAAAAATGGCGATTCCCTCAGCTTGAAGCTCAAGACGGATACAACACTCGGAAGTGACTTGCATCTACTATCATCAAAGAACACATCGCGGGCGTCGAGCTTCAGCTCACCACGTCCAACCATATCTGCAGGCTCTTCACAAGCACAAAGCTATACTACAACTTCGTCAGGGTCATCACGACCGAGCTTCAGCACGCCATCGTCATTGACTGATGACATGCACTTCTCGCAGCAGGCTTCTTTTAGTGCATCCCAGTCCCAGCGATCCTCATTCAATTCCTCGGTATCTCAGCGTCCTTCCTTCGGGGGTGGTTCAGCGCAACGTCCTACGCTCACTGCGACCTCGTTGCTGCAGGGGCCGTTCTTCGATGATGAACGAGAGGTGCAGGGTTCTATAAGTCAGCCTGTCAGTTTGGGAACGTCACGGGCAAACTCGGGCTCAAGTGCGGGTGCAAGTTCTCTTCCGTCCACGCTGATTCGTCCTACATCGGGTGTGGGTCGTGAGACAACATTGACGTCCCCTCCGGCAAGCGGAGGATGGCCGAGCATGTCGAGTCCCCGACCGACCTCGCCTAGATCCGCCACGCTTGCGCATCCAATCCTCAGTTCAGATTCGTCAAGCAAGTCACAGTCCGTCTGGGGTGCTTCTTCTAAGGTCGGATCAAGCCAAGGGTTCACACCAGCCAAGGCTGAGGGGTTAGGAAATGCCGATGCTGTCGCGACCGCTCTTGGATCTCTGGGTATGCGAAGGTCCAAGGCGCAGGCTCACAAAGCTGCAGAGAAAGAAAAGGTGTCTTCATCAGATCCGAAGTCAACCTCACCATCTCCGCAGAAGCTGACCTCACCACAGAAGCCATCGCAGTCGTCCTCTCGTCGACAACCGGGACCCATTTCCCTACCTCCTCCCTCCACTTTTACGCTCCAACATCCACTGATGTTGTCTCCGCACCACCCCCAGAGCCCAATGTATCATGCGGGCTATGCGCCATCTCATCCCGCGAGTCCGTTGTACCATCCGGTTATGAACAGCCCTGTGCATCACCCTGCAATGAGCCCGCTACACCACCCGTCTATGCACCCTTACCACCACCATTTGCACTATAGTGTCATGACGCCGCACGGCTTACCTCCCATCACTCCAAGCATGCCGCCATTTACATTCCAGTCGCAGCAGACAGCGAACGGGCGAGCAAACATTACGGAACGGCCGGGCTCAAACGAAGGGAGTCGCCAGGGAGAAGGCAGATCGGAAGCTCCACCTCCATCATCCCCGTACCACCATCCGCTGCACTCCCAAGTCCAATACACGTCACACCTGCCTCCGCACATGTTCTCCCCCGGTATTCCTCTTTCACCTGGGATCATGATGCCCATCTCCCCCGGATACCCGTCGTCGGTGGCGATGGTACCGCTAACGCCTGGTGGGGTACCGCTGCCAATGACGCCTGGTGTGACGATGACACCTGGCGCTTTCTGGCCACAAGCACCGTGGATCAACCCAGCTCCAGGAGCCCCTGTGCACGCAGACGATCACGGGCATAGTTATCCCCAAAACTCCGGGGGTGATTATTTCCCCCCACAGAGTGAACCGGATGATGAGACAGGATACTTCCCGCCTGTATCCAGCCTTGCGAACGAGATTTTCAAGGAGGGGAGCGAGTTTCATTCGGACGCGAGGGAGGAGGAAAGCCATTCGAGGAGTTCCTCGGTTTGTACCGGGATGGTTTCTATTACGTCTGAATCTATGCAGGAGGCACGGGCTCATGGTATCACGCGAACCACATCAGTTCATAACAACGGAAAGGGGTCAGGCACTCCGAAGCGTGCTAGCTTAACACATAGGCCGGATTCGGACCCCATTGTACCCAGCCTCTTAAGCAGCGGAGAGAGACAGAGCTGAATAAACTTATAGGCATTTGCGCAATTCTCATTTATTTGTAGGTCACAGGTCGGGCGGGTCTCATTTGATTTTTTGCATCTATACCGTACATCGCAGCATTATACATACTGGAGTATATTTGTACATACCTATATTTTCTTCCTTTTCGATATCCCATCTTGGTGCTCATTCATACCGTACTACTTTTCATGTACTTCATGGGTGTATCGCTGTGTATGGGCTTAAAATAATGTATCATCGGCAGCCTCACATGCTAGATGATGCGGCACTGTACAATGTTTGGCCCGTGCCCCTATAGAACGTCTGACCTTGTCAAAGTTTGTTTTTCCCGCTACCGTATCCACGAGGAAGTCTGGTATACTCGAGCTCAATTGTTCGCTTATTGGCGAGAGCGAGGATGGCATGTTTACTGTCGCGATTTGTTGAAAGGGATGAAACCGTCTACAAATTGAAGGTCATAAAGGCTCTGAAGAACCTTACCCAATGCAAGTTCCATCCAGCGAGATTGTGATAGAGCTAACCCCGTCAGTGTGTCCTTGCAGAGGTGCACCCAATGGTTTGCCAGTATCTGCATCCCACACTCGGATTGTCCTGGCAGCTGATCCCGAAACAATGCGAGTTCCATCCGGCGATATTGCAACAGAGTTTACACAGCTAGTGTGCCCTCGCAGAGACATACCCAACGCCTCGCCTGTTTCCATCAGGGATCTGCAGGGGTATGGGTAACCGAGAGCTTCGTGAATTGGGCCAAGAAGAAAATATCAGCAGAGAAAGAACATGTATGTTTTACGCCATTTGAGTGCTCACACTGGACTTCATAGCTACAAAGTACTCAACATCAACCCTCACAGCAACCTCACAGATCTCTAATCCTTTCAATGTACCACATATGCGTCGCTGGTGGACTTTGTCGCAGTAGGTCACAGTGTGGTCACGTCGTGACCAGCCAGGGTGACACATGTGCATCTTAGTACCCCGTCGTCCGTAACCATCTCCTGTTGCAATTCAATTCAAATACCAATGTTAAAACTGATAAAGCACGAAGGATGCATTCTATAAATTTTCCGTTTCAGTTTTCCTTCTCTTTGCTGTGGCAAGCGTCCTATGAGTTTTGTCACACTGCATCACACTTTAGTACGTGACGCTAACCGCAACCGTTTGAGGACTACATATCTTACATGCATCTGAGTTCCTTCGTCTATCATAACACTTACTTTAGCGGTCCTGGTTTCAGAGCGACTGCCCACAGGTCGATCTCGCATTGACACCCCTGCCTAAAGATCTTAGTCAACTTCTCATAAGGGATGTCCTTCCAGCTTTCATAGTTCGCCTTGAAGAATTCTGTGTAGACGGAGTGTCAATGACTGAGGAGAGTTCGCAGAGCAAAACTTAGTTTCTCACCAACTTGGTTGACTGTGGACTTTTGGTGCTTGGCGTTATCAATAACCCAGAGTTTGTACCATGCAGTGTCTGCGGGGATAACGTGACAAGTTCAGTTGAGACACTCGCGCACTGATGGAAGGCACTGTCAGTACCTTTATCGAGAGCACTCTCTTGGAGGTCGTGGGAGATCGTAAAGTACGACTGCGATGGGTCAGGAAGAAAGAACACGCAGATAATTTTTCACCACGAACCTGATAGCCTGGGACTTGAGCTAGCAGTGAGACAACCCAATTCTCGTCTTCTGCAACGTCCTCCATAAATTTTGAATATTTTTCAGTCGCCTCTTCCCGCTCAGCGGCGAAAACGACAGTGTCCGGAATATTCAGCTTATCAGCGTCGGTGCAGACCTTGAGTATACTCGGAGCCACATGTGACAGCGTGCTGTTGAGGGCTTTGGTCAAGTCCGCGTACACTTTCGGGTTGGGAGCCTTTGCCGCGCGATCGGCATTGTATGCTACGACTTGCAAGCAGTAGAAGAAATCTTGCTGCGCACGCAAAGTAATGAACAACATGAAGCCTCGAAAAGATGTTAACGTACAATCATGTACCACTTGAAGCCATTGAGGACTGGTTGGTTGTCCGCGCTTGCAATACGCATGACTTGGACGAAATCGTTATTAAGCAACTGGTTCCAAAGGTCTTGGTTGTCCCGGATCAGACGGTTGACGAGGTCCCTGCGGATACTAGGTGAGCATAGTGAGCCGATGTGCAGTACGAGGGACGTACTCTTCGGGGATGTCACCAGTAGACACATCGTTGCTAAGATGTTGGATGGACATGCCCTGGTTAGCTACTGACTGGTTGAAATCGAGGTTGATGAAATTGATGTTAGCTGTTGAGAGTGGCTTGAAAGCGATACTCTTTCGGTCCTTTATAAGTGTATGAAGATGGGTGGATAAGTGGGGAGCGAGTAATTCATCGCGGTCCATTGGTGGTTAGGCTACCGGAGATCGTAAGCCTGTATAGATATGAAATCCATGCTTTTCTGGAAAACAACAAATACGAGATCAAACGCATCACGGGGCATCATCAGAGAGAGGACTCATTTTACGTTAACAATTTCAAGCTTTTTCAAGCCTACGCGAGCACTCTTTGAATGGTGGAGAGGCTCGCTTACGAACTTAACCGATGGAGTCCGTAACTAATCCCTGGACTATCCCAAACTGAGTGCTCAATGAGCGGCTAAAGTTGTAGATGATCTATCTGTAGGGATGCTCAACATTCAAGGAGTAGGTGCTGCTCGCTACCGATATGGGCTCCGAATTACGGTCTGGGACAGTGAGCCGAAATTGGATCTTATGGTGTATATGCCCGCTGCAAAATATGAGATCAAGAGGTATTGTAGCGTGTTTGCCTGCAGTAAGCTCGAAATTTAAGGGGGAAATGTGCCTTGCTATCCGAGTACGACTTCTAGACTACCGGCGAGGGCCGTAAATTGTGAGCCGACGCTGGATAACATTTTATGACTTTTGGAGGCGCCACAGACAGGGGTCGATACCTGCTGTCCAAAGAACCGAAGAGTCAATAATATTACATCGTGTCCTGTCCAAAGGGGGAGGGACGGTCTTCTGTTGACTTAACTTACATACTTCATGAGGCCTCGACTGATGGCTGGAGAAAAAGGACTAGTTTCGTAGTCAGACCTTTATAAGTAGAAGAAGGAAGATCTTCCACGGCGGAAATGCGTGAACGAGGGCGCACACTAGTAACTAGTTGCACTATATATGGTCAAAAGTTTATCATAGTGGTTGAATTGAAGACAGACGCTCACGACCCATGGACGAAGCCCGAGTTACTAGCCTTATTGGCTGGGCCGTCACCATCGAGTGCTTGAGATGATATCTTCTGAAAGTTGAAACTTGTTCATGAAAGTTGGTTGAAGTCGGCGCGCTTCAAACTCGGCATAAATTATAACCCTCGTTGTTCAGGCCGAGTGGCAGATTTCCACCAGCAATCGAGAACCAGTATTTTCTAGACTCGTACAACACGAGAAATGTATGTTAGTGCAACACCGCCGAGTATTCACCACGAGCCTCATAATGTCCTTGCAACTCTGCAGAGTGGCTCGGCGATAGTTCGGCAGTGGGCTACGCTTCCCGCCAAAACAGTCGACTAGTCTCCATATATATACTAAAACACTGCAATGCTGCTGCGCACGCCATCCATCATTCCTTACTAGCGCTTACTAGTGACCTCAAGCTCCGTGTTAACTGAGCCAATGTGCTCAGTTAAGAGTAGATTAAAATAATGTAAACGTTACATCTAATATACAACAGCCTACGCCGTCCAACGAAACAACACTGACAGTGGTAAAACAGAAAGAACAAACAGCGAGCCTATTTCGCTGATGAGCTCGAAAACTGAAAATGGCAGGCGTGAACACAGGGATAAGAGCGATGAGTGAAAGAGCTGACCTTGGTGACACTCTTAGTGCCTTCCGAGATGGCGTGTTTGGCAAGTTCACCGGGTAGGATAAGCCGTACAGATGTCTGAATCTCCCGCGAAGATATCGTCGATTTTTTGGAGTAAGCAGCGAGCTCTGAAATGAAGATGAGATCGGGATAAACGACAATCAAATCAGGACACATACTGGAGGCTTCGGTAGCAATGCGCTCGAAAATGTCGTTGACAAACGAGTTCAGAATGGCCATGGCCTTGTTGGAGATACCCGTATCAGGGTGCACCTGCCTCAAGACTGCAGCCAAAGTCAGGTTTAGCCCTCAACGTACGCCAATTAGTGCATACCTTTGTAGATATAACTGGAGTAGGTCTCCTTGCGGACTTTACGACGCTTCTTCTTTTCACCGTCAGCACCAGTGGCAGCGGTAGAAGTCTTGGTGGCTTTCTTGGCCTTGTCGGCCGCCGACTTTGCAGGCGCCTTGGAGGCAGCAGTGGAAGCAGGGGCCTTAGAGGCAGTGGAAGCGGGCTTGGGTGCCATGAGTGATGCTAAAGTTGGTGAGGAAGGTGAGGAAGGCGTGGAGCTTAGAGGGCGTAATGGGTGAGTGATTATCGGTGTGGATGATTGTATTTATCTTTTGTGACGCGTGTGGTGTTGTTTGGCAGCCGACGCGTCCCACACAACCTTTGTTGATTGTTAAACCTTATTTGATTGAATCACGTGTCACTAGTATAAATACAAGTGGCCCATGGGATTACGCTCCCCTATTTCATTCCCATCGCCTGCCGCCAAAATCTGTACAATCTGTACATACACTAGCCTCCTCACCCTTTCAACAAACTTCACTTATATCTACAATGTCTGGCAAAGTTGGTGGCAAGGCTAAATCTGGTGGCAAAGCCTCTGCGGAATCCTCGTCCAAGTCGCAATCACGTTCAGCCAAAGCTGGTCTCCAGTTCCCTGTCGGTCGTGTTCACCGTCTCTTGAAGAAGGGCAACTACGCACAACGTGTTGGTGCCGGCGCACCTGGTAAGCCTACAACGGGTTTCTTCCCTCATGCGCTTGTTCTAACTTGGTTGTTAGTCTACCTTGCAGCGGTACTGGAGTACCTGGCCGCTGAGATTCTGGAGCTTGCAGGTAATGCAGCCCGTGACAACAAGAAGCAGCGTATCGTGCCTAGACATTTGCAACTCGCTATCCGAAACGATGAAGAGTGAGCAAGGAACTTTAAGCCATTTCGCAATGCCTTACTTACTTGCCCTTAGGCTGAACAAGCTCCTTGGCGACGTCGTCATTTCACAGGGTGGTGTTGTTCCTTTCATCAACCCCGAGCTATTACCCAGCAAAACATCCAAGGGCAAGAAGGAGAGTCAGGAGGTATAATCTTATTCGATTTAGACTGCATTGTTGCCAGCGGTGGGGGTGTAGGATGCATTGTATTTTATAGTACCTGGTCTTCTATGTTATTTTTGTTTTGGGATCTTATTCTCGTTAGTACGCGCATTGAAAACTTCCAAGTCCCTTCGTTATCTGCAGGGAGCACCAAGCCTTCCTCCAAAACGTAGTCTGGGTCACGTGAGCAGTAACATGATTTGTTGTCTCGTACCACTTTCGAATCGACTTTGGTTTCAGCAGCCTTGTGGGCGCTATTTAAAATTTTAAAGTCTTCCTTCTCGTGGTTGACTTTAACCAGCTTGACTGCCAACTCATTTTTAGCAAGAAGTCACAAGAAAAGGGCATTCGTTTAAGGCAAACCCACAATGGCAAAGTCACCAACAAGGAACAGAGACGTCGCTCTCAAGCAGTCACCACAACCGCAAAGCAACTTTGCGAAGTGGATGACACGTGTAGCTGCAGTGCTCCTCCTCGCTGCCACATTTACCTGGCTCGATAGGATTAAGGTCGGTTGCTATAGCTCTTGTCCTGCTTTGGCTGACCTTGCTCAGGATCGATGGTATGTTTTAGAGCCGAAGTTCCTCCACGAGCTCGCGCAAGAGGCCATCGCCGCCTCGCCGAATAACCCGCAAGGCATGATTAGCCACATTCTTACCAACCTCACCTCCACGTATCCACAACTTGAGTCTCCTGCCCTCTCCCTTAACTTAGATTCCTCTGAGTGGGTATTCAACAACGCTGGCGGCGCGATGGGCGCGATGTACATCCTTCATGCGTCCGTCACCGAGTACCTTATCATCTTCGGTACCCCTCTAGGCACGGAAGGACACACGGGGTTGCACACAGCAGATGACTACTTCCATATTTTAGTCGGCGAGCAGTGGGCATTCAGGCCAGGTGCGCTGGAGATGGAGAGGTATGGCCCTGGAGACGTGCACTTTCTCCCGAGAGGTACGGCAAAGCAATACAAGATGCATGAGGGGTGCTTCGCGCTCGAGTATGCTCGGGGTATGTGGCATTTCGTGTCGACCTTTTGCTTATTTTATCTTAATCATAACTTTGTTTCTCAGGCTGGATCCCGTTGATGATGCCATTTGGTCTTGCAGACACCTTCACGTCTACCCTTGATATTCCGACGTTATACCACACTATTCGCATCACTGGCCGGGAGACGATAAAGAACTTGCTTCTTGGAAAAATATGAGCTATGTTAAACACGTCGTGATACCTCTAGACATAATTTTATGCATTCATCGTGTATACCATACGGTGGCTATTTCTTCTAGGAACCTTGCCAAAGAGTCTCTTGACGCGCCCCGAAGTGGACAAGTTCTTAGTTGGCAAGTAGTATCCATACATAACAAAACTATCACTAGTTTCGTCCGGTAGTTTCAAGTTAGCCCCAATCTCATGGGCTATTCCTTGTAACAATTATGCAGGCGCCCAGGTATATTCCAAGTGAATATATGATATAACGCCAGCTATCGTTCATCAAGGGTGATGAGTTCGGATGAACACAAGAACCGCTCCTCTAGCGTAACAACCCACGCAATAATAAAAATCGGCATAGACAGAAACATCATGCCCCCTTGCCCTCCATTACCACCTCCACTAGTTCGCCAACCCATCGCTCGAACACCTCTTGTGCCATCACGCCCTTCTCATCAAAGAAGGCTGAGTACTCTTTGGCTTCACTTGTTCGGCCTTTTGCTAGTAATGACTTTCCCCCTGACGTGGACTGGACGTAATTAATGGAAAGTGAGTATGATGGTGAATTTGTGGAGCTTGGTTTGGGCGATGCTTTCGAGGACGAAAGTGGAAGCGTGCGCGAGGCAATCGTAATCCGTTCCGTCATTATCTGAAGAGAAGGATCCTATAAGATATGACGAAATAAAATTACGAGAAATATCCGACTAACTCTTTTCGAAAAGGTTTTGCGTCGACCGACGAAGATAGTGTCGCCCTCTACGAAGTAAGAATATAACGTTTGGAGGGTGGTGAGCATGAGGTAGCTATGTTTTGCTTTAATTCACGGAAAAAATCGTGATGTTTAAATGGACGCTTACAGTATGAACCCAGCCCAAACTCCTGGCTTCGACTTTTCGAAGTCAGTGTTCCATCCATAAAGCCCCGTCGCTGCTGCTGTGATTACACCTGCCCAACCCAGAACCAGTCGCACATCAGTGTGTAGGTGGATTTGCTTGAATAAATCTGGTCTGGATAGATACTACAATTGTGCGCGATGTGAGCCTTCGTTGTGAACCACTAAAAGTCGTCACGTACTCGTTTGAGGGCATCATCGCATGCGTTTTTGAGCTCAGACACGCTGAAGTTGTTGACCTTGACAACATCACGCTCCTCTGGAGAGATAGTGATGCTCAACGGACCAGGCGGTTTCTCTGGAGACGAAGCGGCTGAGCTTGGACGTCGCGCTGGCGTTGAAGGTGGTGAAAGTTCCTTGACATTCTTTCTGTGTTGCATGGTGGTTTCGGTGGAGAGGGAGGTGTCTTGTCTGTGAGCAGAACTCAATTGGAAGATCATGTTGCTTGCAAGACGTGTCATCCAGTAAATGTGGGAAAATACTTCTTTAAACAGTAATGAGCTTGGTGACAGGTCAACAAGCCTGAGAGCGCCTTAAGAAGTCCGTTCAGAAGATGTGCAGCCGGTGCAGGTGATGAGTCCCTCTTCGTATCGTGCTTGAGATACAACGATTATGGCGCCTTCTTCAATAGCTATCCTTGGTGGTGGACTGACCGGCCTGTCTGCCGCTTTCCACCTTTCACGTCGGTTCCCAGCAGCTCAGATTACCCTGCTGAACAAGGACATTCGCTTTGGCGGATGGGTACATTCTAGCCGTGCTAAGATCACCCTTGAAGATGGTCGCGAGACCAGCGTGCTTTTGGAAGCCGGTCCGCGCACTCTGAGACCTAATTCAAAGAGTGTTCTCGAATTGGTGGGTGATTAGCTGGTCTAATGCAACTATCGTGAGGAGCTTCTCATTGGGCAAGTCCCAGACTAGATTAACCTGCTGGACCTATCCTCGTCACTACTGACTGTTCCAAAGTCATCGCCGGCGGCTCGAAATCGCTTCTTGTGTCTCCCTGGGACACAAGGTCTCCTCCGCATACCATCATCCCCGCTCAGCCTTCTTACTTCTGTGCTCTCTCCCAAATCCTCTTCTTTGCACTCCCCTCTTGGCCATATCCTTCTTTCAGCAATCGCAAGGGAACCATTTCGCAAATGGAACAGGCTGTCTTGGCTCGAGGACGAGTCGGTGGATGATTTTTTGACTAGGCGTTTCGGCAGTGAATTTGCAAGGATTTTCGGCAGTGCACTTGTGCACGGCATATATGCGGCAGACTCTCGAGAATTGAGTGTCCGCGCGGCATTCCCATCTCTGTGGGACGCCGAGGAACGTGGTCGCGGCTCTGTGATGACTGGTTTTCTCCATTCGTCCAGAGGTTCCGCAACAGCGGAAGTCGATGACGCCCCGTATCAGTTGGGTGATGTGGAAGAGCAGATGCGTGGGGTGTCGGTGTATTCGTTCTCGCAGGGGATTAGTGCGTTGGTGAATGCGCTCGTACGAGAGCTGAGGGCACACAAAAACGTGCGCCTACTTGGCGGGGTGTCCGCAAATGGACTACGGATGAACAGGAGAACTGCGCAGTTCGAAGTACGTTACCACCTCAAAGAGATAGACATGTGTTAAGGGAGGCAATGCTTGTGCGCAGATAACAACTTCGTCTCGCGAGACCCTGCGAGCAACGCATGTTGTCTCAGCTGTGCCTCTCCCGAGCTTGAATGCGCTCCTCACGCCTAATACGCCATTGCCGCATTTGACTGCTAACCCCTACTCGTCGGTGACAGTCGTGAACCTCGTGTTCGTGGTGTCGCCAGGACATACACTCCACCCCGAAGGGTTCGGGTATCTCGTACCCCGAGCTGTATCTGGGCATGCGGAGAACACGATATTGGGATGTGTCTTCGACTCCTCGTCCATGTCGGCACAAGAAGCGCCGTGGAGCGCGGAGATCGTGAAGATGACTGCAATGCTACGCGAGCCCGTGGTCTCGGTTCCTCGTCTTATAGAGACGCTCTCTCAGCAGTTGGGCATACGGTTACCTGACCCACTCCTCGTGAAGGTGCGGGATAACGTGCATTGTATCCCTCTACTTCGGGTAGGGCACCTCCAGCGGATACGCGATCTTAGTTGCGTGCTTCGCGGAGAGCCATGGGGAGGTAGGCTGGAGGTGATTGGCGCTGGCGTGGGGGGTGTGAGTGTTGGTGACTGTGTAGAAGCTGGGAGGCGCGCAGGGAGGAGTTGGGCATAGGGTTTTTTCTACTCCCTTGCATTGCCCTTGGATTGATGCTGTATGGCTTTACGTCAGGACGATTGGCATCACTGATCTAGCCCACAAGTGTCATTCAATAAGAATAAAGCGCCCATGCACGAGTTATTCATTCAGATAGGGGGTAACAATAATGACGACAAGGTTTGACAAGTTTAAACGCTCGTTGTATCGGATCGGGTGGGATCAGCTGGGATCAGCTGGGATCAGCTGTGTTAATATCTCCATGGACTACTAGTATTCTGCAGACATGCTGTACACTTCGGTCCGGATCTTTCCTCGATGAAATATTCTTGTCTACACACTCGTGTACGGTGATTCGCAGGCGCCCAAATATGACGGCGAGCGATGTGTTCGCACGTACACTGCCGGCCAAGACGAGTCGAGCGTAGCCCCCATGGCACAGAACTTCGATTCGAAAGGACCCTCGATGAGTGTGTTTCCCTCATGGACAATAACTTTTATAGTATGATGTTCTGTCTGGATGAACACAACGCCATCTCATCTTCTTTGCATCCACCTTGCGGTACACATTCCCGAGTTAGCGTTCACTTCAAAACTGTGATACAACCATATCATGGACCATGGTTATTGTGCGTCGAACCTGCTCCTTACTCTTCTCCGTTGGTGTTGAACTGAGCGCGCCTTCTGCTATAGTCGGTTCGTTTCCACCCAGTCCCGACCCTTCATCGGCGCCGTTCCCGCCGTTTGCTATGCCCATGCCTGCAATTAGTATCCAGATGCCTATCCCCAATGTTCCTGAGATGCCATATGTCTATGGCCAGCGGAATGCCTCTCAGTATCCATTCTCCTCTGAGCTCTCATATACCCCCGAGCACCTATACACCCCTCAGCAGCCATACGTCTCTGAACATGCCTCTGAGCATAGCACATTCTCCTCTGAACGCCCATACACCCCCGAGCCCCCATACGCCCCCGAGCGTCCACGCACCTTTCAGCAGCCATACGTCTCTGAACAGGCATTTGATGTTCCCCCCCACCTCTTAGTGTCGTCTTACGCTAAACCCCACATTGACGACTGGGTCCCAGATGTACCGGGACTGTCTGATGAGGCGGAAGTTGGCCCCACGTCCGAGCCCATCTGCATCTACGCCGCTGATTCCGTCACCCAGACACAAGGGTCTATTTCGCGCAGGCCTTCCCTCCTCAAGCGCGTTGTCTCCTTCCTAAGATCACTAGGTCCTAAGAAATGGAAAGTTTCACATCGTAGCTGAGCTCACGGCCTGGGAAGGAAGGTCCTGGACAGTTAATGTTATTTTTGTCAGATACTTAATATTGGCATCTAGTATAAGATGAAATGCGTGTTTCTTACAGTTATTCGTCTCGTTTCAAATACTTATGCACTGAACCAATTTGCATCCGCGCCATGTGTTCGCTCCAGCCCTGCACACAGTGCACTGATCACCGTAAGATCGCCCCTGCCTGGCGCAACATGGTTGCTATTATTATGCTGAACCCCCTATCCTTCTTTCTAAGATGGCCGTTTGTCCTTCACGTTATCATTGGTATCATGGATTCACATGGATCAATAACTTCTGCGCTGTTCTGTCCAAAGGCAATCGGATTGTACATTGTACTAAGTGGGTACTAAACATACATGTGGGATCTCACTGTCGCGTGATCATGTGCTCTGATATCAATATAATCTATGATAAGCTGCAATACCCAAATCCACCCTCAACCTAAGCCTTACATCTTCCCAAAGCATGGCTACTCCTTCAGACACCAAACCAACCTACATTTACAAGCTCATTCCTTCATCAGCACCCCCGCCTGACCCCCTCCCTGATCGGCTCCCCGTGAGCGACCTCGACCAGACATCCGGGTTCGTCCACCTCTCCACCTCGCTCCAAGTCCCCAACACGCTCAAATTCTTCTTCAAAGATGATCCCAGGGCCTACATCCTCCGTATTCCATACGACCCTATCGAGAAGAGCATAAAGTGGGAAGACCCGAAAGCGGAGGCGTGCGGTCCGCGCGGAGGGGAGGGCATGTTTCCGCACCTCTACAATGAGTATAAGCTGGGAAAGGACGAGGTGGAGAGCGTGCAGACTTTGGAAAAAGGGCCTGATGGATCATGGGACTCGGCTTTGAAGGCAGCGGAGGCTTGGCTCACTTACTGATGATGATGTGCGTTCTGCCTTTTGTTGTGATATCACTGAGCTGAAGTCCGTGAAGCATATATATCCTTCAAAGGCCTTCAACAGGTTACAGCGCAATTGAAACAAGATATTCGATCAACATCATGCCATGCTATAGTTCCCCTACTTTCACAGATAACGCTGTGTCACCGTCCTGCTCAGGCCTAGCTATTTACTTACGTCAATTGCATCTTTTGTATCCAATACAGTCCCAGAGATGATTTGGATAGACCGTCGTGACGCGTAGGTATACCGTCCCCAATGCAAAAGACGTAGAAAAGAGTTTCAGGCCGTTTCATGAGAGATTACTGTATCGCATAACACAACCCCTATCATGATCATTCCAGCCAGACGAGAACGTTCATGCTACAGATCTGTAGGGTTACATCGGACGACATGACCGCAAATTTTGCCACCGCCCAAGTGAGAGATTTAGGAACGACCGTCTTCCTCCGTCGCTCAAGGTCTGCCCAGGACTAAGGATTTAGAAGGTTGAGCGCCTTGATTGTCTACCATCGAAGAGAAGAAAAACGCTCAGGGTGACGATGTCCACGGAACTTGCGCTACGCCTATCTGATACTCCCGCAGTGCGTCGTCTCGTCTACCAGGGCGACTGGAGGAGCCCTCTCCGTCAATCTGACATGGTTGGGCAGGATGAGGCATGCAGACCATCACGGTGATCTTCACAGCTTCTGGAGAATTATCGATCTCAACTTCTTTTCCTTCGGACATATCGGGTGCCGCCGAATCAGGGAGAGGGCGCGAGCGGCGCCATGGCCATACGGAGACGTTGAAAGGGTGGGCGAGATGTGATGCAAACCATGGGCGCGATTGGGCAGGCGACTCGGTTGAAGAAGACTGGGAGTTATTAGGAAGTGAACGTGTAGAGGGGTTCGCAGGCATGGCAGAATCGGACAAGTCAAATGCAGGGGCAGATGCATGTGCAGCTTTGGAGGAGTGCGGGCGGATGAAAGACGCAGACACAGGCTGTTAAAAAAAGCTATTACCGGACGCACAAGCAACGAGAACAACCAAAACTTGGATCGATACATACTTGAATGCTTTTCCATTCGTGCGGACTTGCGCCTGCGGCTTTCTGGGTCGATGTGAGTGGGCTCGGCCAAGTTTCCCAAAGCACTGGAGGGACCAATGTTCTTCTTCCCTTATCTCTTTGGGACCAGGGTTCCAACCGTGCCTCTCTCACACGCCGGGCTCTGCAAATCATAGTAAACCGCGCGACACAAACACCAAACGCGGTAAGGACAAATGCAAAGGCGAAGAATGTGATAAAGTCATGGAATGGGTTTGCACTCGTGGACGATGAGCTCGAGCCGGAGGGGGTGTCTGTGGGTGTCGGAGAGGTAGAAGTGGAAGACGACATGGAGGTAGTGTCCTCGGGAGTAAATCAAGCCCAGTAATTCGACACCGGCGCGATGATTCTGAAGACCGTAGGTCGACTAGGAGTCCCGCACTCGCGGCTGACACCAGTGATGCAATTGTCACAAAAAGGGAAATCGGTACAACTCGATCAGACAACCCCTGTCATTTCATACGTCGTACAATTCAGCGAGGAAAAAGAGGAAACACTTCAAAAGGTCCACAATATCTCATCGGAATCCATCCATCCAGCATCAGCAAAACCGCTAAAATTAACGCTTCATTCACATAGCCTAAGCGCGTTACGAACACTTACGGCTCCAGCGATGGTGACACGCGATTGGTGGAGAACTCAGATGAAGTCAACACCGTAAGCTTTTACGAAAATCGGTGTAATCAAGGGATCGTAGAACGATGGTTTCAACATTCAGATGCATCCATCCACACATCCGATTTTTAGGAAGACTTAAAGCTGGCAACAACTTGGATAAACTGGCTAGAATATCAACACATCGTCTAATATGCTGGTCAGTAAAATAGAAACTTGGCTACTGGAAGTTAATTAAGTATCTGATGCTCTGCAAAGCATTGCCTTTGCGGGGGCGCTCGGGATTGAAAACAAGGATGCCCAGAAGAACGGAAGTTAGCCACTGATGATACGTAGTGCGAGTCAAAAGAGGCTTGAGGGATCCAAATGTAGAGCACTGCGCTCCAAAGAACAAAAGTTAGAAGTAATACACAACGAAGCTTAGAGAAACAGAGCGGACTTGATGTCGATGCCACTGACAGCAGAATATATTGAAAAACGAACAAGGGTGGGCGCAAAATGAACCATAAAACACTAGATGCATAAGGGGTTGAGTACAATGAAATTTAATACAGCAAAAATAAAATGATATGAGACGGTACTTGCCCGCAAGAAGATGGGCTGCTTTCCGCACTGGGTGGCGAGAGTAGACGCAGCCTGAGGTCTTTCAACCTGAACCACCTGCGCCGCTGCTCCCTTTACGGGTCCTCACCACCTTATTTCTCAACGCTCTTTCCTTCAGCTCCTTCTCTCGCTTTTCTAGATCAGCTGCCCCTCCTTCCTAAAGGCCATGGTCAGCTTTGCCTGAACACAATCAATCAATAAGGCACAACATACGCCGTCATTCTCCGAAACATCCCACTTACTTCGCTTCGCTTGACCCTTAATTTTCAACTCACCTTTAGAATTTTGCGGAAGGGACCCGTCGGCGATTATCGGCTTATCAACATCCATAAGAGAAGGAGAAGGGCTACGCTTCGCTGGACGCTTTCCCTTTCCTCCATCACCAGCATCACCGCGATTATTGCGTCGTCTCACAGGTGAAGGGGAAGAGACACTACCACGCCTACGAGGAATAGGACTCCTGCGGCGAGAATACCTCGGTGCGGATCGCGACCGGCTCGAGGCGACAGAAGGCGAACGCGATAGCTTGCGACGTTGAGGCGGCGGACTTCTACTATTTCTCTCTCGTCCGTATCTCCGTGGCGGTGAGCGTGAGTAGCTGGGAGAGCGTCTGCGTCTCCTTGCTGGCGGTGGGGATCGAGAGCGGGAGTTGGCTGACGGCGAACGTCTGCGGCGGCGTGGAGAAGGAGTCAAGGAGCGACGACGAGGTGGAGGTGAGCGCGTCCGAGATCGACGTGGCGGAGGCGAACTCCGACGGTAGGTCGGGGTGCGTGATCTGGAACGCCTAGGAGACCGCGAACGTCTGAGGGAAGGAGGCGGAGACCGTGAACTCCTTGCGTCAAATGGAGAGCTTGGGGACAGAGAGCGCCTCCGATGGGGAGGTGGGCTGCGAGAGGTTCTGCGACCAGGACGCTGTCGGTATGGCCTATGAGAGAGGACTGCAGATTAGCAATGGATGGACTTACCCCGCCACCCCGCCCTCCCCAACCGTTATCTCTGCCTCGGCCACCACCTTCATATCCACCTCTCCCTCTCCCCCTTCCCCTTCCGCGTCCGCGTCCACCACGGTCACCACGGTCACCTCTCTCCTGCTCTCTTATCTCGTCAAGACGGGTCCTTCTGTCTCTCTCACCTATGGCACGCGCGTCACCCTCGCGGGCTTTGCGCATTTCTTCTTTCTTCTCCTCCACAAACGTTTGTGGTACGCCTGCTAGGGATTCCTGAGCCTCCAGTAGTAAAGACCAGAGAGAAGTCATGAACGAGGGCGTCGACGACGTGAGGAAACCTGTGAGGTTGATTTGCATTTTCTTCGGGTCTGGAGTCTGAGGAGACAATATACATAAGCACTAAAAAGGTCTTGGACAAATAAAAGTACCTACAGTATGATTCGGGTCCTCGAGGAGACCCATGGCATACTCGACGACCACTTCATCTTCAATGCCGACGAGCTCTGTGACTTTTTTGGCGATCCATGGGCGTATGACGTTGAGATTGACTTTTTTAAGGTCGACCTAAAGATGGGGATAAAAAAACCACATTCATAGTGCCAGACACTTGAGTAACGCACCTTTTTATCGAACTCGGGTGGAAATTTCATGGACTTTAACAGTTTCAACTCTTTGTCGGAAAAACGACGATCTTGGTCGGCGGAAGTGCCTTTGAAGAAACCTAAAATGAGAAATTGTGAGCACAACCTGGCTAACTCGGTGTAAGAGAACATACCTGCGTCAGCCATGACTTTCAGCAACGCTTGGATCAATGTTGGGAGCTTTGGACGAGTCCCAGTGGGCAGACTTTCTTAATGGTATTTCCAAAATTGGGAAGGCTCTCCCACGGATGGCAAGGTTACCGATGCATCTTTTCCGACAGGTTACTGGGTAAGAATTAAATATCCAGTCTTCGAGTTCATAAGGCATTTATCGGCATTTAGCATCCTGTCAGAGAAACAACGATCAACTGACATTCTCAAAGAACTTTTATATCTGTATCCCCTCGGCAGACTACAGACTACTACCTCATCAGCAATTGCTGAATCCGACATGCGGAACCAGGGTTCACCTCTATCAGACGGAGGTAGATAGCTTGATTGTTGGTATATTTAACTCTGCTTAACTCCATATACATGTGCATAGCACACGAGGCTGACGTAGTATGTGGCAATGAGAATCAGAAATGCGGTGCG
This sequence comes from Rhizopogon vinicolor AM-OR11-026, assembly GCA_001658105.1. Lineage (NCBI taxonomy): Eukaryota > Fungi > Basidiomycota > Agaricomycetes > Boletales > Rhizopogonaceae > Rhizopogon > Rhizopogon vinicolor. Next base: position 12,565 of record KV448404.1, on the reverse strand, counting down.
TCTTATTCCCCATGATCACTTACTCCTCCAGCCTGAGGTTTCCTATTTGTACGCCAGTGCATCTCGGAGAAAATCACTTCCCACATTCCCCCCATGGATCCCCAACAGAAGGCTCTTATTCTTCCCGAAAAGCGGGGTAAATTCGAAATTAGGTCTCGCAGTATCCCTAGTCCTGGCATTGGGCAGCTCTTGGTCAAAGTTCAATCTGTTGCCCTTAACCCGGTTGACTACAAGATACAAGAACATGAATTCTTCGCGAACAATTACCCCGCCGTTTTAGGCGTTGATATTGCTGGCATTGTCGAGGAAGTAGGTGAAGGGGTTGAGAAATTCAGCAAAGGCGATAATGTGTTAGACAATATTTCTCCTTCCTCCAGTATAGACCTGTATCAACTTATCTTGGTTTTCAGGATGGCGCATGGCGCATTCTCCAATGACATGGCTGCGTTCCAACAGTACACACTGACCGTTGCGAGTTTCACCGCAAAGGTAAATTCATCAATCATGAGTATGGGCGATATCGTCTCAGAGTTCCCGAATATCAACTCAGATCCCTCCCAACCAGTCTTTCGATGGTGCAGCTACCATCCCTCTGGGGTTGGATACTGCAGTGACGGGAATGTACGGAGAAGATTTAGGAGCCGGTGTAACCCCTCCTTGGGCAAAAGGCGGCGTCGATAATAAATCAAGCGAACCCATCGTTGTCATCGGTGGTGCTTCCTCTGTGGGTTCATACGGTAAGTAGATCGGGACTCATCCCTCAAAACCCCATGCTGACCATATTACAGTCATTCAACTTGCTCGTCTCTCAGGATTCTATCCCGTCATCGCTACAGCCTCCCCTAGCAATGAACACCTCATCAAGAGCTACGGCGCGACTCACTTTTTTGACCGACACCTCTCTGGCAGCCAGCTCAAGGAGGCGATCAGCCAAGTGACTGACAGTCCTATCGGAATTGTTTACGACGCTATCTCGCTACCGGACACACAACAAATTGGATGGGGATTGCTTGCAGAAAATGGCACCCTCATATTAACCATTCCTGCGTCGGTGAAGGAAGATGAAGGCAAGGGACGCAAGATCATCAAGACTATCGGAAGCCCTCACATGCCGCAAAATCAAGAGCTGGGCCGCAACTCTTGGGCTATGTTCGAGAAGTGGCTCTCAGAGGGTGTTATTCAGGTCTGCTCTACTACTAGTATTAATATTTTGAACCATCTCACCAATGCGCCTATGTAGCCGAACAAATACGAAGTCCTTCCGAACGGGCTTGAAGGTATCATTGGAGGGCTGGAAAGGTTGGAAAATGGTCAAGTGTCTGGAATGAAGTTGGTTGCTCACCCCCAGGAGACACAGTGAATCATGATCATGTCTCATTCTAACCATTAAGTCAGTATGAACCTACCGATGCTCCTTTTATTGTCTAGGGTGAATTTTAAGTCAGTAGTATATGCTGAGGACTCGACATGGTCTCCAGATTTAAAACTTTCCGGCACATCAAAGGACTCGCTCTGCATTAGCTACTGGAAGCAGGCGGCCCCACGTATGATGTCTTGCTTTTACTGAACTATGTAGATAAGCGATGTTGCTTGCTTGACTCTCAGCTTGCTCTATTCGGTGATATCGGTACGCTGACTTCGGACATCCGACTGCTTCACATCGTCTTCTATTAGGACTGTTGTGCTCAGACTTACACGCCTCATCATTATTACGCTGAGGTCGTGGCCGACTCTGACGCAGGAACCCGCTTCACTACAGTTGTTTTCCGAGAGCTCAACTCGCAGCCATGTGCAACAGTTACAGGAGAAACGCACAAATTGACTAACACTTAGGAGAAATAAGCCTATGTCTTAAGCTGCCATACAACTTCGTATACTAGATTTCATCACCTCCTCACTAAGGTATATACCTGAACATAGGAGCCTGTGGAACACGTCAGTAACTTTCAGTTGGAGTGCAGATGACATTCACCTTATCAGCCAATTCGCTCGTATCCACCGTCGCATCCGGATCCGGTGACCCATACTCGCCATCGCGTCTTGCGTTCTCGTACTTGTACGACACCCACAATACCACTGCGCAGATCGTGGCAAACGCCTCGAGACCGCATGATACAGCGAAGCCGCGGCTGTGAAAAACGGAGTAAGTCAACACGCCCGGACAAAGGGCAGGGGCGAGATAGGACGTACATATACCTCGGGCCGTCCGTCGAAGGGTATATGTGCGAGCCAAGAATACTCCCACATTGGCCGATCGCCATGAACATCGGGATGCCCGTCGCCTTCTTGGTCTCAGAGCCGAGATTGTGGGCGTCTGTAGAAGTGTGAGTTTTGTTGGATAGTGTTATCGCGCGGAGAGCGTACACCATGCGATGATTACACCAATGGCAGTGTATGTTCCGCTCGTGATGCAGAAAACGGCAAAGTATCGCACGTGAACGTTATAAGGGACTGTGAGCAAAAGGAGGTAACCTGAAATGTCAAATGAGTGGCTACGTTGAATATTACAAGACGATGCTCCGGACCAATAGTACCGACAGTGCAGGCGCCCGCAACTGCCAAGCCACGGTTCTGCATGCGATCGGATGTGTAGGACGTCATACAGAGGACAATAGCAGCCACTGCATATGGCGGAACCGTGAGTAGCTGTGCGAGAGCGTTGGCTGGAAAAAGGAGATATCAGTAAGGATGGAATGTTCGTCAGACCGCAACGATATGTACGCACTGTACCCAAAAGTCTGGATGATTGTAGGTAAAAATGCCGAAATGCTAGCTAAAGCGCAGTTCACCCCAAAATAGATCATTCCGCCGGTGTATATACGCCAATCGCAGAGAGCCCTGATGATATGTTCTGGAGTAGCAACAAGCGATAAGCTCTCGCCACGCACTATGAGGATAGTGGCGGTAACTCGCCTTTATTGATTACAGCGCCGACATCGGAGCTCGTGCCCCTGTTCACGCGCTCCAGTGCAATCTCTCTTTCTCTCGCATTTAGGTATCTTGTATTCTCCGGTCGGTTTGGGAGCGCGAAGCAAGTCAGAACACCGAGAAGAATAGCCGGAATACCCTGAGAATAAATGCAGTGTTAGCGAATAGTAACTTCCTCACTTGTCCACAATGGATAAGAGCACGTGTGCACGAGCGCAAATACTTCTGAGATGACGGTGTTGCAGGGTACCCTCAAACGGCACTTTGCAACATCATCTCCCAAGAATCCGCATTAGTAGGGTTTCGGCAGGGTCAACGTCGGTCGAATGAGACACAGACAATACCGCAGCGCTTGGCCAGGTAAATGCCAGCGCGTACATTTTTATCTTCACCCAAACTGGTCAAAGTAGTACTAACCTCAATAAGGAACAACACTTTCCAGTCCCACTCTCCGCCGATGCCCGTGAGGTACGGTCCGTACCCAACATTTTGCACGCCGAATGCGATGAGGCCACCAAACGCACCCGCAACTGCCGCAAAGCCAAACCAGTATGCCATGCGCAAGCCCATTTCAGCGCGAGTGTAGAAAAAGGCTTGTGGTTCTTGTGTTAGGAGTGATCTTTTCATATAGATATATTCGACTTACAGAAGTAAAGTGGGATCGCAGGGCCAAAACCAGCTTCGAAGACTCCGAGCCCGACGCGGGCTGCGATGAGACCTCCGAAGTTGAATGTCGTCGCCTGGAGGAGTAATATGCATGATCAGTAAGCATGGTTCGATCGGTACCAATGAAAAAGGGTAAGCAGAAAAGATGCGAAAAATTAAGGTAGCTTGCGAAGTCTTATTGATCGGGTAAGACAGATCGAATGTGAGTTCCATACGTTATCATGAGTTGCTCGTGGAGTAGACAGGTTAACATTCCAAAGTAAATAGTGGTTGAGTACGTGAGGAATCCTTTACGAGCAATAAATACCCAAGGAGTAACTCCAATCGAAAATGAAGTGCATGCAGAGGCATGGCAGTATGACTCACCATCAATGTAGAACAAATACCCCACCCAATAGCTGCGCCAGCCACCCAATAGGATGGTGGAAACAACTTTGAGACTACCGTTGCAGGCACTTGGCAGATAATCTAGGAGGCAACAAATCAAAACTAAAACAAGGAACTAGGATTGCGTTACTCACATACGAAAAGAAGAATGCCGAGTTAACCCAATCGAACAGTACACCTGTAGGGTCACCATGAAGGTTCTCCTGCACGAGTCCCTGAAGGCGCGCATTTCCAAGATTTGTGCGATCAAGATCTGGTTCACAATGAGTATGACATTTGGTAGCCGCCTCGGAGAAAAAAAATGACCCACACGCCAAGAGGTAAAGCAAGCACGTTATGGGCAATATCCTGCGATCAAGTTTGCGCACAAGCCTCTTCTCTTCCTCAGGCGTAGCAGTAAGTTTGCTAACGTGCGCATCGTTGGTGAACTGGGCTTGTTTTTCATCGAAAGATGCGCGCTTTTCTTCGTCAGACATGGTGGACCTAGACACAAGGAATCCTGGCGAAGAATAAGCTGCTTCAATATTTATATGCTTAGCGCGCAAAAATGCTCCACGGGCGCTCGAAAGTGTTGCAAAGGTACAAGTGCGGTTGGTTGGGAAGGAGAAGAAGACGAGACCGGCAGTTCAAAGAGGCAGAAAGTCACACCAAGCCGTTAATATTGGAAATCAGAGCGAGACGCCCAGTGCTGATCAGGTGGACTTCTGTGGACTATCAAAATGCATTTGCGGGGTTGATGGGGGTGAGAGAGTCACATGAACAATCACCTGACATAGCAACTATGTATACCATCATGCTGGCCAAGTTGCCATTACCAAGCTCAACCCGCTCGCCTCTTCTCCTTCTTTACCTGCTCCCCTGAATCAGACATCTCGCCCTCAAGCACGGACCTACTCCTTTTGTTCTTTGGTTTGACGAACGTCCCTCCACCATAATACTTCGCTTCGCCCATTTGGGACCCGTTCCCAATATACTCCAGAAACGGTTTCTCTGAAATTTGCTGAATCGCGGAGGCCCCTGGAAGATGAAACGAAGCCCCCTTGATAGCATTCGGTACTCTCCATCTACTGCGATAATGTGAAGGAAAATCCAAGTAGCCTTGTAGATGTATGTGATACAATCCTGTCCACCGAAATCTTCACCCATATCAGTGAAGTTGATAACAACAGGATCCATAGAGACGTCAAAGTGATTGCTGAGAGCATCGAAGAGCGCAGAATCAGTTCCTTTAAGATATTCTTTTTTAATGCTCGCAAGGCGGTAGAGATGGGTGAGCGGGAAAGCAACGATGTTTGTCCCTTGTTCGTGCAACTTCCTGATTTCATTAATGACTCCTTGAATCAGTGTCTTATCCAAGTTAGGGTAGGTGGTAAAGTAAGATGCAAGGCGCTTGCGGCGTCTGGCAGCCTCCTCTAGGGGTGTCTGCTTGTCATCTTCTTCAGCTGGAGGCTCTTTCTCGACGACTTCGACGTTGTACTGGAGCACGACTCGTACGCCCTTGGTCACAGGCATGACTTTATGGTATCCGTGTAAAACGCGACAACGACTGGTCTGAGCTCGAGCTCCTGCCCGCGGAGAGGGACAGGATGCATATCAATGCTCGCTTCAACACCTCCATGCCTCAACATAAGCTCTCCCCCCTCCCACTCTGTATTAAGCGCAAAGAACACCGTTCCATGATGCGCATCGCTATGCGTCGAATCGCGATGCCAATCGAAGTGCCCCCCTTCTTCATATATAGCAAGTTTGTATAACTCGATTTTGAGCTTCTTCCCTACAAACATAGCAGGTGCTAGCTCTTTTTCGAGGTATTTTGTGATGTCTTGCTTATTTGAAAAGCTAATATCATCTGCCTTGAGCTCCGTCCCACGCCTGTAAGATGGGTCCATGACTGTCTCTTCACCTCTGCCGAATGGAGAAGGAGTTGCATGTTTTTGAAATACTGCGACGTCGGGGTTCTGCCATGTACCTGCTTCCTCGCCTTTGACAAGTACCGGCTCGTTAGTGTCCCATGAGTCTTGAATCATGGATACGAAGGGACTGCCGGCAAGCCTGTTGAGTGCTCCAGCGAGGCTGGTGTTGGTGTGCATTTTGTACCCTTCTTCGTCGACCCTGTAGGGCAGAGCTTCGAGATGCCTATCGACGCGTCGGAAGATGAAAACCTCGTTCTCTGACTCTGCGGTAGTTGATACGCTCTCATTTGGTTTAGACATGGTAGAGAGGGGCTTTTGCTGAATTTGCCGCGAAAACTAATTTGTTGGAGGTTTCGTCCACGAGTAAGACTTGGGAGAATAATCATTCATGTCGTGTCTACCCTCTATTTATACTGTATAATCCCATTGGTCCTTTCTGTATTCCATAGTCAATCTTTAGGAGTATCTGTTATGTGAGAGGGTCATGGGTCATGGGTCATCCGCCATCCGCTGTAACGATCGACGTGTTCCGCCGTGTTCAATGTTAACATGTCCAACACATTCAAAATGAACTGTTTTGTCGTCGGCAGTGATCCAAAGCATATCTTTTCCATCGAGATTCCAGGTAAAACAGTATATACTTTGAAGACGGTTATCAAAGAAAGACGAAGCCTGAATTCGATGACATTGACACCAACTATCTCGATATCTGGAAGGTGAGTACTTAATGTGACACCTGCAACCTAGAACCCTACAAAATTATCTGATATTTTGAAAGGTTGACCTGCCTGTAGATAACACGCTAGAGCATAATCTTGGCAGTCTCAAACTTGACCCCGGGCAGCGGCTATTTTCTGTGGTTAGATTGTCCAAACTGTTCCTCGATCTCCCCGAAACAAATCACCTGAATATTGTTGTCCAGCGGGCACCCCGTGAATTGTCCTTCAATATTACTACTTTTTCTACCATACTGATTGCTCACTAGCTGTTTCCCCCAACATTGGCCTCAACTGCTTGATCTTAGGCGACGGCCCTAAGTGTATTTTCCAGATCGAGATTTCACGGACGGAGACTGTCGTTGACCTCGGAGACTTGATCTGAGTTGATCAGGTCTAAAAATGAGTTTGCATTCTGTCAGAATAATTCGGGCGTTGTTGAAGTCCTTCGCATTTCGCATGTGATATTTATTTTACATTCTACGATAAGATAAGAATTACCATATATATAGTTGTACCTACGAGTCGAGAACCTTTGCGCGTTTGCAAAGGGTTCCCTGCCTATAACATTTCGTTATTCATTGTTAGCGCAGCCGCGAAATTCCAACACATTCCGCCACCTACGAATCACAGATAGTTTGACTATCTGGAGCGTTTCCTCCCTGTGGACGACAGGCTCGAAGATTATCTCAACAGTCTCAATTATTTTATTAAGGAACCACTCTCTCCTGCGGCTAGAATGTTCAAAGTGTTCCCCAACTTGAACCTTCCTCACTATGAGCACCTGCATATTGTTATCCGACCGCTCAGTGAGTGGTCGGTCCATATTACCACTATCACGTCCTCCATCCTGATTGTATTCTCGTACTTAGTATATCCTTCCGTGAATAAAAGATATGCGTACCTTTCCCAGCGGGTCAAAGACCCTCCGTGGTATGGCGCCCAGTCATCCATACTTGCTGCAAAGCAATGCCAGAATATTCCACTTACCCTTCTCGAGCCTATATTTGCTCAGTTCGTGGATTATTTTCAAAATTATCGACCGATTGACAAAGATAATCGCTTTGTCCGGGAGCTTTCGGAAAGGATGAGCTTTTTTTATCCTGATGAGTACTCCGGAATGGATGTATTAAAGGAAGTGCTCGACTCCTATGGTATTTCGGCACAATGTGTGATGTCAATGGACGCACCCTTGTCTGAAAAGTTTATGGCGATAGTAGCGAAGGGAAGGAATGGGCTCGAAAATGGGGATTTTCCCCCATTCCCAGCTGAAGCAAATTGCTATTATCTCAAGTTTGTTCAATCCTTGAATGAACAACGGCGCGCAGCTCCGATCCGTCCTTCCCTTGTTCCATGTCACCGTCTTCGGCAAGTCGATTTGTTATCACAGCGAAAAATAATCATGATTGCCACAGCTTCCAGAGCACTAGGCGGCGTCTGCATCTGTATTAGTGGCTCGGTTTTTGCTGCAAGAGCCCAAACCGACGTGCTAGTCCCCATCATTCCGCTGTTTTGGCATCCAACAGACCACCTTATGCAAGCGATAGCAACTCGCACTTTTTGGGCTCTCGAGATCGCCACAAAGAGCCTCGAAGGTTTGTACTCCGCCCCCATTCCATCGCTCACACCAGAACACCCGTCCCTGGAATGTCCGTATCCGCGTCACTATACAGATGCTTCAAGTCTTCGTCAGGGATTCTCGTATCATGAGGTTCAGAACCTCAGTCATCGACTTGTTTTCTCTGGGACGACCGATAACAGTGCGCACATATACATGGAGTTCGTCAGGAAGTACTCGTCCGAGGCGCACCGATTCTGTGCGCGCCGTGGACACGCCCCCGAGCTTTTAACCTCGTTATCCTATGAACGTCAATCGAAAGGATATTCATCGTCCTTTGGGTGCGCAAGACGGGATGAAGGTTGAGGTGAATCATGATTTGGAGATGCTGCGTTATGTATTTCATCCTGATCCTTCTTGGGACGACATTAGTTGATGATGGTGTAATGTCTACCAACTTGAAGGAGCCTGGGGGACGAGAACGTTTAAGGAACCTGCATGCTATCACTCTACCTACTAGCATATATGTAGTACCTTCAATTGTCAGATACACGGTAGTCGATCAGCGTTATTGATCATTCTGGTTTGTGGTGTGGCGTCTAGTATGCTATAGTTGGTTGCAGGTCACACGCAGCTTCTGCCGAGGTCTTTATTCGTGCCCGGTGATAGGCAGCCTCGTCGAAAACTTCTCCAAGGCGATATAGTGTAGTGGTTATCACTCGGGATTCTGATTCTTCATGACTTCCCGAAACCCAGGTTCGAGCCCTGGTATCGCCTTAACATTTTGCCTTTTTACAAAGGCAAGGACCCGCTTGAGGTGTAATGTTTTTCCATCGAGTTGTCATTGTGGATCCTCCGCCGCCAAGGCGATAGGGCTTTTCCCCATAACCTTCTTCCAGGAAACATGATGGCACTCGCAGAATAAAACATAGTAGTTGAACATTGGTAACGTGACTAATTGTGGAAACGAACTATTACAAGATCCGTGTTGGCCTGCAAACCGCGCTTTGTAAAGATACACCGAAGTTGAATGAGTTATGCCCGCAGCAGAGGTATAAACATGGCTAGCAGTTACAAGAGAACCAAGGACATTCGTACAATTTTCTATCCCCTTATCCGATTGATACTCGGCACAGATGGCAAATTCTAACGGCAGCGAGTGTTGGGTCGTTTAGGTGATTGGGGCGGGGCGGAAGGACATGATCTCTTCGTACAGGAGCTCTTTGAGCTGTTCGCGGCTGATGTCGTCCTTGTGCACTATCGAATGCGATGAATATACAAACATGCCCGCTTGGCGAAGAAGAGTACTCACAATCAAACTCGAAGAACTCCGGGTCGAGCGGTGGCGCAACTGGCTCGTCATCGGGATCATGCTGAATCACAAGTAAGCTCATGTGCTCCAGACAGGAGATGCACATACATATGCCTCAAGGTAAGGATGGGCTAAAGCCTCTTCTACTGTTATCCGTTTCTTGGGATCGAAAGTCTAGAAGAAAGGGGTGAGCTGTTACTCGTATAGATGAGAAGATGACAGCTTACGAGAGTCTTCGTCAGGAAGTCTACAGCCAAAGGATTGGCATTAGGAAAGATTTGCGCAAATGGTCGGCGTTTGCGGAAAGGAAGAGCCCGAATATAGTCTCGCGATCTGCGAGTAGTAATGGCGTAAAACTCGTCCAGTGTTGGTGTACCGAGAACATCCAAGATCAAGGTGAGCTGGTGGTGGTAATCTCTACCGGGAAACAGAGGCTTTCCGGAGAGCATCTCAGCCAAGATGCATCCCACAGACCAAACATCGATAGCTTTGGTATACTGCTTAAACGTCAGCATGATCTCAGGTGCTCGGTACCATCGGGTAGCAACATATTCGGTCATGAAACCAGTCTCCGTGCCTGATGGTTCGGCGGTCTTTACGGATCTTGCGAGCCCAAAGTCGCAAACCTTGAGATCACAGTTGGCATTAAGAAGGAGATTTGATGGTTTAAGATCACGGTGGATGACATCCGCGGAGTGCAAAGCTTTGAGTGCGCGAAGGGTTTGATAAATGAAATATTGAGCGTGGTCATCGGAGAGGTCTTGTGTTCTAATGACGCGATGCATGTCTGTTTCCATCAGTTCCTGGATGACTGTGTGAAAGATTGAGTGGTAGAACGATTTGCATAACGAGTTTTGAACGCACGATACACTTCCTTGAATGCTTCTAGTGATGGTGGCTTGATGATGTCCAAAATTGAAATAATCTTCAAGTAACGTTCTGAGTGAGGAGAGATGTAGAACGAAATTTGGTATGTGCTCACGTTCTCGCTTACACCAGCTTCACTGAGGAATTTTAGAAGCTTGAGTTCTCGGAGAGTCCGTAGGCAGAACATGGAGTGATCGAAGGGTGCGATCTTCTTAATTGCGACTTTGCGACCACTGGGCCGGTGAACTGCTGAACAGACGATACCATACGCGCCCTCTCCAACGACATCAAGAACCTGATACTGAGTACCTGTGGATCTTGTGAAATCGGACAGGTAATGAATGGGGATCTGGACATACCGACGTTGAATCTAACTTTTCTCGGTGCGGGTGGTGCTTGCGAAGCAGACTGGCCCTGTTTCGACTTTGTAGAGGCAGCAGGAGCCTGCTGAGAGTTTTGAGGCATCTAAAGGATGGGAGCAAGGAAGGAAGGTGGACACGGGTGGGGAAACAAGAGAGCTATAAGCGCGAGGTACAAAGTGTAATAGAAGGACCTTGTCCAAGTTCCTAGTGAAGATTGCTAACAATGGAAGCAAATTCAGCTTCAAAGACAATAGGGAGCCCAAAACTGTTTGATTGGCACCAAGACAACCAATTCCGTTGTCAACTACTTACGGTATTTGCTATGGCGATACTGCGCTCTTGCCGACTGCTGCACAAAGTTCACCATCCTATCTTATCAACCACCATGAGGACCAAGTTCTAGATAGTCTGATCATATCTCTTTTCCTCTACTTTTCAAGCGGAATGCTCCCTGGACCCTGGAGTTGCAGAACTCTCTAGTAGTAATGGTTATCCTCCATGTTGATGATGACAATGGATTACATCATCTCAAGTCGGAGACCAGTGCATAAGGAGTCGAGTTAGAAACAAAAATACCACCATTCCACTACTACTGTCATTAAGCGTGCTGTCTCTACTGTTCGCGAACCTCGCCTTAATTCACAACAAAAACTAGTAGTCGAACAAGGGCAGCGCGCTGCGAGAGGTCGCATGTGGCCATGGAGGCAATACTAGAACAGGAAATCATGGGAGAAGCGCCAGCCTGGCGGAGATGACGGTCGGGCGCTCAAGAGGCGTGAGGCTGCGTAGGTCAAGGCGGTCAAAATCTAGAAGAGTACATACCCTAAAGAATCAATACGCACGTTGGTAGCATCAATAAAAATATGACCAGTAAGTTGGACAGTAACTTGAAGCAAGAACTGCAACAAAAGTTGCTCATTAGGAGGTCGCTGAGAAGGGCTAGCCATGTCCATATAAACTTTTGCGTGCTCAACTCCAGTGAGTTCTCGTGGAGTGTGCCACGGTCAAGAGATGCCGTCGCCTCGCTACGGAGCGTTAGAAACTAATGCCGACAGGCAGGTTTATGCTTTGGGCTAGCCCCACATACTGCCTGTGTATAACACGGAAGTACTACCTTTCAGTCTCGATGGACTTCATCTCACTCACCACCATAATCATGTTTGTCACAGTAATGCATAGCTACAGGCTACAGCAGCCGACCCCAATTCCATACCCTGCATGCAACCGTAGTAAGCATCATCAATTATCGTGCTCTGGATGTGCGGATTGTTGGAAGTGAATAATCCACACATTGGACAAGTGAGAGCACGAACCTTGGCCGGTCTAATGATTAAGACGTCCCCACTGGAGTTGGGAAGGCCTGGGTTCAATCCCTAGTCCAGCCACAATTTTGGGTTTCAAAACGGATCTCAGACGGCCACGTGTTTATGGCCGCTCGCAGGACAATATGACCCTGTTCCTGCCCGTCGGAAATCGAAGTCGAGGTCACAGTAAAACTTTTACGAATTTTGATGTCGAACACCAGAAAGAGCCACATCAGCAAAACCGCTGAAATTAACGCTTAATTCGCGTAGCCCAAGCGCGTTACGAACACTTACGGCTCCAGCGATGGTGACACGCGATTGGTGGAGAACTCAGATGGAAGTCAACACCGTAAGCTTTTACGAAAATCGGTGTAATCAAGTCCCAATGTGTTAGATCATATCACTGATCAAGATCACTGACCACTCTCAGGGGAACTACTGCATACTACATTGTACAATCAATTGCATAGCTACTACTACATACAGTCATTTGAAAGGGGTTACATGAAATCAATGTGCATCGTATGAAAAACTTCTTTGTCCGAGAACGTA
>KV448403.1:0-35995 GCA_001658105.1 Rhizopogon vinicolor AM-OR11-026 | reverse complement strand
AACCGAGAAATCATGATGACTTGAATGATAGTCAAATCAAGTCACAATCGTCGAGGTACTGCACCTGAGTAACTTACCACACAACAGGACATTTGCGATAACACTTGCCCATGTGTGTGTTTGGTCAAGGATACTGCGTGAATAAACACAAATACTGATGAGCATAGGAAGACTCAATGGTGCAAGTGAACTTGCAGCTGTTTGGTCGTTAATTATTGAACCAAAAAGATCGTCAAGAATCTCACTCACTCCTAGGTAGTGCAATTAGTCGAACAGTCGTAGAATGAAGGGATACTCACCTTGTCTGTCAGTAAGACTGTGTGCAAATACCCTATGAGGCCGGTAAGAAGAAACGAACCAGAGTATGCGAGGATACGTACACAGTATCATGTTGCTGAGTTATGTCAGATAAATTATCAGCAGTGTCAATTTTTTAACCTGGCAGACGTACGCAGAGTACAGTATTCCGATGTAGCGCACCTAGAATATTCGAATTTTGAGGTCAGCACAACTTAGTACCAACTGAGAATATATAGGTGTACGCTGAGATACAAAAGAGTCATGAGGGACCAGCGTTTCCTCTGTCCGAAATCAAATGTCTTAGTCCTGTTGTTCTTTTAATACGGGACTGTGCTCACCCAGACCAGATCAACCTTTCAAAAAAATCACTTCCTAGTGAGCCAGGCTGCTCCAATAGCATATCAACGCACCTCTTGTCCAAATGTCAATACTAGATGGAGGATCAATAATTTCCTTGAGAAGTATTATGTTGCTTACCCCAATCATATGTCACCATAGCAGAGGATGCGACTGCGTAACCACATCAAAGATAAAGTGAGACATTGCTAACATCGCCCAACTCGCTCTCACCGTGACAAACCTAGGAAGTAGCTGAAGAAACGATGCGTATCAATTTCCGGCCACCAACTGGGATCATTTGAGACTATGGTCATATGCAAGAGATCGGTATCTGTGAGTGGTGAACTGAGGGCGCCCAAAGACCATGGGTGTGTGCGCAAGTCAATTGGTAAGTTATTGCATGATGAAATATGGAAATTTGTTTAGCCCTCAAAGGAGACCTGCTGGCAGTTATAATACCCTGCTGGTAGTTATAATATTCTTAGGTGTGGGCCATAGGCTAGGTCCTAACCGGAGTCTAAAACCTAACCTAATGCGGGCCGGGCTGGGCCGCCCGAAATATTTTCAGAACTCCATCTTCAAGTTGTGAGTCACGGTGGCGACGGCGCGCAGACTGTAGCCCCGCAACATACTTCAAGTTGTCAAGAACGTATGAAATGTTTACTCTTCTCATTGATCCGGCCTTCAAGCTTCAAGCTTCACAAACCAATCTACTCAATATGCACGGCTCGCGCTGCCCACAACTCTCGCGTCTCCTCCGCAGCGCTTGCAACCTGACGCCCGCACATCCGAACTGTTAGTCCTTCCATACAGCACGTTGTCCAACCAACTTGACGACTTCTCGGCCATCCTCGCTCGCTTCCTTGAATGCATTGAAATTACGGCTCCACAGCGGCGGTTGTAACCTGATGCTGACATTCTGGGGCCACGAAGGGTGCTAGTTTTCGAGGATAATTCGGCGACTCACGCGTCTCAATGGAACACACCAGCGATCTGGGACCGACTATTCGGCAGTTGATGCTTCCCTTGTTCTCGGGGGCAACAGCTATTACAACTGTTGGAGGCTCCACATTGCAAAATATTGTTGCCGCCGTATGGACCTGTAAATCAATGCATTGCACACTCGGCGAGTCAGTATGCAGGATATAACCCTAAGGTTGATATGTACTTATTTGTGTTATTCCGCGCCAATGAACTTGATGCAATTGGGTTTTGAAGCTGTTGTCATGTGTAATTGTGATCTCAGGACAACCGCCCTTATCAGGCAACATATCATTTTGTGAAAAGCAGTGAATGACTCGTGAATTGGCATCGTTCAGTGGCCCAAACCGTCTGAATTGGACTAACACGCAGCCCATTATCTGTGCACTGGGCACTAGTATTTGTATCTTCTGTAAGGACCATGATGTATATAGCTGCAGTGAATATGATTCACTAGATTGTACTACGCCGAGTGGGACTACTAAGTCACTGAAATAACAGAAACAGGTCAACATATCGTTCCACAACTTTCACAGTTCAATTTCACGGTGTCCTTACAAGTCTTCAGGAATATTTTTGATCTCTTTCTCTCCCTCTCTATTTAATTTTAATTAATTTTGAATAATTTCGCTGGTCCTACACCTATTAATCAACTGCCGACCTGCTTGATCACATCTTTAGATCTAGACTGGCCACCCAAATCGCACCATGGATACTACAGTTTTGGCTATGCCCGCCCGGGCAAGCATAACGAAATCGGGGTTCATCATCCGAGTGTGCGGATCCCCAGAATCACAGAACAAATATTCGTCAGATTGGCATCCAAATACTGAAAGGAGGTGAACAGTCTGAAATTTGAGATTTTCACGAGTGGGTATTGCAGCACATAAGCGGTCAACCGACCTAGAACTTTAGGATTTGTCGTGGAAAAGACTTTGTGGAAGGAATCGTGTATCATTGTCATCGGCAGTACCAACGTTGTCCGACACAGAACATAGCGCCAGACACGGTCAGAACTACACAAAACACCATCCCCAACACCAACACCAACACCGACACCAACAACCAACACCGACACTACACCAACACCCAGACCAAAACACCATCCACACCATTCACCATCAGCAAGACTCGACTCCCGAGCGGAGTACGTACGTAGGGGCCAGTTGAGAAACTATGAGCGTAGTGTAACCTAATATGATATATATAATCGAACACGCGAAAACAGGACGCGAAAAAAAAGAAAAACGGACGAATCGCAAGATATGGGCGAACCGATTGCCAGAGCAGCGAGATGCAGATGGGCGAATATAAGGGAGACACGAACCCCCTGGAACTGGAATACGAGATATCGAGATGATAACTGATGGTGATGGACGCGAATGATGAATGACTGGTGATGGTTTCCTCTCCCTTCTCCTCCTCCTCCTCCTCCTCCCTTCCTACAAGCCTCACGAAACAGCGAGCTCATCGTGCGGGAGCGCCATTGCGGTACGCTGCTTGGTTGGCATGACCTCCTCGCCCTTGTGAAGGTGCAGGTGCAGCGCCGTTTTGACGACCATTGCTTGGAGCTTGCTGAGAAGGAGTTTGTTGTCGCTGCTGCTGCTGAGTTTGTTGCAGCTGAGACTGTGACTGTGGTTTCTGTGGAGCGGGCTCCTCAGTGGCCGTAGGTGCGACGTAAAGACCCTTGTCAATAGTCTGGGGAATCGGCTGGATCTCCGTTCCTAGCTCCTGCTCGATGCGATATAGGTTGAAACGGTCCTCATAAGTGACCAGGTTAATAGCCAAACCCAAGTGTCCGAACCGGCCGGAACGACCAATGCGGTGAAGGTATGTCTCCGAGTTCTTCGGGAAGTCAAAGTTGATCACAACGTTGACGGCTTGAATATCAATACCACGGGTCAACAGGTCTGAGCAGACGAGGTTCCGGCAGACCCCATTACGGAAGTCGTGGAACACGCGATTACGATGCGACTGGAGCATCTTTGCGTGAGAGTAGAAACAGGAATAGCCGAGGTCGGTGACCTTCTTGGCGAGCAGCTCGACGCGATTAGTAGAGTTGCAGAAGATGATGGATTGATTAATTTGCAACTGGAGATGAGAAAGTCAACAAAGAAGGTGGTGACTGTGTGCAGGGACTTACTTTAGAGAAGAGGGTGTTCAGGCAGTGGACCTTCTGTCGTTCCTCGACATAAGCGTAGTATTGGGTGACACCACGTAAAGTAAGCTCCTCCATGAGATTTATCTCGTAGGGGTTCCTCATGCGTTTATCCTACAAAAAAGAAATGTATTAACACCGATAACAAGTGCAGTGCTCGTGGTAAGCCGACCTTGAAGTCCTTCACCATCATAGGGAAGGTTGCGCTGAAAAGCATGACCTGACGGTCCGCAGGAAGGAAAGTAAGCAATTGTTCCATGACAGGAGTGAACTCGGGCGACAAGAGTTTGTCTGCCTCGTCCATGACGAAGACGGGACACTCGCTAAGATCTGCAACTTTCTTGCCAGCTAGATCGAGAATACGACCTGGTGTTCCAACGAGGACATGCACCGTCTCTTGCAAACGCATAATATCGTCCTTGAGGGTGGTTCCACCGGTGGTCACCATGACCTGGATACCCATATGTTTTCCCAGTTTTTTGCAGACCTGGGACGTCTGGAGGGCAAGTTCACGAGTAGGGACAAGGAGGAGGGCTTGAATCTTGTTCTTGCCGATATCAATCTGTTGTAGAGAGGGTATAACGAAAGCGGCGGTCTTTCCGGTCCCGTTTTTAGCACGAGCAAGGATGTCGCGTTTGGTAAGTGCGACGGGGATGGCTTCTTCTTGTATAGGTGAGGGTCTTTCGTAACCTTCTTCAAAAATGCCCATGAGGAGTTCACGACGAAGGAACATATCCTCGAATTCGGTGCCTTTGGTATTTGTGACATCTTCTGTCTGTGGGCGTAAGTCTTTTGGTGGTAGACGAAGACCTGCCCTCCAGGAGGGGTCATTGGGAGTTGCGGATGAGCTACAAAAGAAATATGCATTAGAAAAGATAAGTTAAAAATAAGAACGAAGCAACTAACGAGGTAGATGTGGACGTGGATGGTCTGGTTGATTGAGACATGGGTACAAAAATGATGTTGAGGGCTTCGGAAGGATAGATATTCGCAGAAGTTGAGTCGCTATTGGACGATGTAAAAAGGCAGGCGAGTGTTTGATCAGCCACGCGTCTGTACTAAGGGCTGATTATATGTGGATCGGTAAGTCCTTTGTATTTCTTTGTTGAAGGGTCGCGCCAAAAAGTGATTCGACAGGCTGACGACGAGGTTAACGTTGTGTGAAGAGCTGGGGCTGAGCTGAGCTGGATGTTGTTGAAGGTCAAAGCGCAAGTCGTTGCTTTCTTTCACCAAACCCGTTTCATTTCAAGGTTTTTTCTCACGGTCCATCTGATAATAATACTGCGTTGCCTGTGAGCAGCAGTGGGGGATGCGTCCAGTGTATGTCATTGTCCATCGTAATATCAGCGTCCAGCTAGCAGTCGCTCTCCTCGTTCAAAATTAAGTTGGCTGGTCGCACCATAATGGTCAAACTAACCTGTCAGGTGTCCGAAACGGTATCGTAATTGCTTGGAACGCCCAGTGGCCCCAGTCGCACTGACATCCAGCTCCCCAAAGTCTCGTCATCGTGACTCCAAAGCAACTCTCGTTTCCTCGCTATAAATTCTTCCCGTATTGATATACCTGACGTGTTTATATCCTCTCTTCAGCCTGTTCTACGCACATGTACTCCGCACCAGCAGCCAGCCACGTCTTTCCTCGAATGGAACTTTCCGACAAGTCTAATCCGCTAACCAGACCGCATACCCCATTGCCAAGCGACCTTACGCCTGCAGAAATCGCAGCGAAAAGGTTTTCTGTCAAAGGCAATGCCATCGGTGGGTATAATCGATCGCGTCAAGTGTGCCGATCTTGGCATTAAGTAAATTTACAGTCACTGGAGGGTGCGGCAACCTTGGGATCGAGGCAGCCCGTGCCCTCCTGGAGCATGGCGCGTCAGGCGTGTCACTCTTTGACGTGAATCCAGTGCAAGCACAAGATCTTGTCGACACGTTGCGTTCTGATTTCCCATCGGCAAAGATCATTACGAAGAATGTAGATGTCCGCGACGAGCAGATCGTCCACCACGCCGTCGCTGAGACTGCAGACGAGCTCGGGAGCATTGACATTCTCCTGTGCTTTGCAGGTGTCGTCGCTTGTAACCACGCCCTTGACGTCACGCTTGATCAGTGGAAGCGTACACTTGATATCAATACCACAGGAAGCTGGCTGTGTGCCCAAGCGGCAGCAAAGTATAAATCCACTTTAAAATCAAGACTTGCCTCCCTAACTGACCATCCGAAAGGCAGATGGTCAAACAGGGCACAGGCGGTAGCATCGTCTTCACGGCATCCATCTCTGCGCACAGCGTCAATTTCCCCCAGCCACAAGTCTCGTACAACGTGTCCAAGGGCGCGCTCCTGCAGCTTAAGAGCTCTCTCGCTGCTGAATGGGCTCGGTATGGCATCCGGGTCAACAGCATTAGCCCTGGGTATATGGACACAGTATTGAATGAAGGTCCAGAACTTGAAGAAGCTAGACATGTATGGTATTCGAGGAACCCCATGGGACGTATGGGCGATGCGAGCGAGCTGACCGGTGTCGTGATACTCCTGTGCAGTCGTGCAGGGAGGTACATCAACGGAGCTGATATTCTTGTGGATGGTATGACTCGCAATCTCTCGTTGAACATGAATACTTACAAGAATCGTTCAGGTGGTGGATCTGTCTTCTGATTGATTGTATGCACTGGCGGGTATATCACTGTGTGGACCAAGATAACGAAGCTTACCACTGCCTCAACCCCGAGTTATCATCTTCCAGTGTGATGAGATTTTCGCTCTGACCATGACACGTTAATGTGCTCTTTCAACGCGGTTCCAACAGATCTGACCTGCGTCATCCTGTATTCAAGCAAGCGATGCACCCTTCCGCCTACTATTGACATGTACGTCGACCTGCCCGCACAGCATATTCCGTGTAAAAATCAGCCTGAATCTGGGGTTTACACTAATAGTCTTGAGACTTCGACAAAGGAAATTGAGATGCTTGTAAATTACACTGACGAAACAAGCTAGTGGAATAAAATCAGGATAGAGATTATATCTCAAACCAGGTATCTTCTCCGTTCCATGCTCCCGAAGTGGTAGAAGAGGGAGCAGTCTTCAGACCCAATAACTCCAAGAATACGTTCAAGAATCTATGATAGAGTGATGGACCAGACCATGAATTGTTCGACGCCCGCTGCACGGAAGTCGGGGCACCTCTGGGCGGGACTATTGTAATACTGCTCTCGAAGGCATAATCTTCCAGCAGTCGCATCACTTTCTCCCTGGAGGCGTCGTATAGATCTTGGAAGATATATCCAGAGGCATCCCTGTAGGTGTAGGCTCTACCTCTAGTTGCCGTGATGCAAGCATGCCCACGGAATTCCATCTCGCCAAAGTCCACCTTGTTGTACTCCCACCAGTGGTCCATGTTTTCTTCGTTCTCCAATCCTGTGACCACTAGCACGACCGGGACCTTGCGATCACTGCCGCATATCGTGTTGCAGAACATCTTGTAGTTGTCGGCCACGATCTTCCTGAACCGTGTCCCGCGTATGCAGTACACGAGCAGGTTCACAGTTTTCAACTCTGTAACCAGGGACCGCAAATTCTCGATAGCCTGCTCAGGAGAGACAGTCCCAGCCTCCGCTTCATTTAAACCGGCTGTATCAAAGAGTATAACTTCTTTACCGGCGATAGTTGATCGGAATTTGGTGCTCTCATATGTACAGCCAACCGCTTGATTCGAAACAGCAGCCACAGGCTCTCCCATGAGCATGTTGATGATTGAGCTCTTCCCTACGCCCGATTCCCCGAAGACGATGATGTTGACGGGAGGCGAAGCGGTGGAATCTGATAATACTGAGACATCATGTACTTATGTCCACCAGTGTTCAGATACTTACCATGTCCCGAGTCCTTACTCGGACTTGATGAGAGCATCGTACGTACACTCCCCTCGACCTTCGTGTTACCTGAAAACACATATCGTACTATGTACTATGAGTTAACAGTGTCCAGAAGCTTACCAGGCGTACATTCTGTCTCTTTGTCACAAGTTAATGCGTGATCCCTTGTGCTCTCGTCAACCTCCTCGCCGCTTGAATTCGTTGGGACACCATATGTATAGGTGGACATGTTCATCACAGCATTCAGAGGATTGGGTGAAAAGGCCGAGTGCTGAGATGCTGTTTTGCGAGATAGCATGTGTGTATTTAGGTTAAGGCCGAGTTAAGTTAAACGACTAAGTTTAACGATTTCTTAATCGACGCGACAGAAAAGCAGCAAGGCAAACGTGGCCCAAAAAACCTGAGAAGTGAGAAAATGAGTCTGATGTAATAAAGCCTGAGGTGCCTTCATACAACCAGGAAGGACTACGAAAGCGAGGAACTATTTGGCTTTGTAGGACTCCGCCGCACTGAGATTCAGAGAATCGACGTCGTGAAATCTGTGATAGAAGCAAAGAGTTCTCTTTTTGAACGCACCAATTTCACGCAGAAGGATGGTGAATGATAGCGAGAGTGAATGAAAAATGAGTTTATTGAGCGGGAAGGTACTATGAGACTCCTTTCGTGGCGCTGGGGAACGTCTGAGGGAAGCGTTCAGGGACAGACTTTATGAAGATGGCGAGGCGAAGTTTCGATTTGTGGGAATGGAGAGGACAAAAGAAATGAGATCAAATACGCCAATTAAGGACATGAGGTGAATAGCAAGTCCTGGCAGGTAAGGGGACGAGGCGAGGAACTTCAATGTCATATGGCCAGGCGCAGCGGCTTATCGTAAAGTTTACAAAAAACCCTAATACAGAAAGAACAACAGCCTCCCTTCTATCAGTGTCTGAATACGGGAAACTAACAAAACCCTAGATCAGTCGCGCGATGGATTATTGAAACTCACCCCAATGCATATCCAATAACGCGCAACGGGGTTGCAACGAGGTGTCTACGTTATAATACTACTGTCATGCGATTCCAGCAGTGTTATGACATTGATCAGTTGCGCCTGCCCCAGCCTCTGTCAATTGAAATGTCCCCTGGCAATGTGTTGGACATGACGGTGTGCACCAAAGGACGAATGGAATATGCCGAAAAATCTGAAGCTCTTAAAGTTCATGTACTTACAAGCTAATTCACGAATGGCTTCATAAAACTAAAGGAGCTAAACTCTGTCACTAGCACTGGTACTGTGATTTTACCACATGGTGTGAATCTCGGAGAGTTCGAAATTCACCTCACACTAAGATTAATATTTCTGAGTGAGTAACCTGGCCGCGTTTCTGAATTGTTTAGAAGCTCGGCCTGTAGACCAGAACGAGTGCCAATGAACTTAGGCAGTAGCAGAAGCGAACGCGACGTTGGCAAGTAGAGAGTGAACTAGGCCTCAAAATATATTGGTACAAATGCGTATGAGCTACAAGAATAACAAATGCTGAGGTACGTAGTAAAAGAAAGCACGAAGCGAACAACTATTGTAAGTAAAGTAGACAAACCATGTATAGTATCCCGCAAGAGAAGAGCAAAGCAAGCAAGCACAGTATCGGCCGTTCCTTGCACCAACGGAGTAGACTTGATAAAATGCCAAGATTCGGCCCTCCGGCGACTCCGAGTAGAAGTATGGAGGTCGAGGTATTTTTGGGTGGGACTATCGTAACACTGCTCTCGAAGGCATGATCTTCCAGCAGTCGCGTCACTTTCTCCTTAGAGCCGTCATATAAATCTTGAAAGATGTATCCCGAACCATCCCTGAAGACTCTACCTCTAGTTGCCGTGATGCAAGCATGCCCACGGAACTCCATCTCGTCAAAGTCCACCTTGTTGTACTCCCACCAATCGTCCATGTTTTCTTCGTTCTCTAGTCCTGTGACCACTAGCACGACTGGGACCTTGCGATCACTGCCGCATATCGTGTTGCAGAACATCTCGTAGTTGTCGGCCATGATCTTCCTGAACCGTGTCCCGCGTATGCAGTACACGAGCAGATTCACGGTTTTCAACTCCGTAACCAAGGAACGTAAATTTTGGACAGCCTGCTCAGGAGAGACAGTCCCAGCCTCCGCTTCGTTTAAGCCGGCTGTATCATAAAGCATAACTTCTCGACCGGCGATAATTGCTCGGAATTTGTTGCTCTCGTATGTACAACCAACCGCTTGATTCGAAACAGCAGCCACAGGCTCTCCCATGAGCATGTTGATGATCGAGCTCTTCCCTACGCCCGACTCTCCGAAGACAATGATATTGATAGGAGGTGAAGCGATGGCACAGATATAATTCCTGCCACCTGAACTCGTTGTCAATACACTATGGACATGTTCATGACAGCATTTTGAAGCTTACTACTACGTGAAAAGGCCATCGCTCCATATGACATGTGCGTATTGTAATGTTGAAGTTAGTAAGGCCGAGTATAGTTAGACGTCCAATCTTGTCAAATCTATGTCTGGGGTTGCGGGATGAAGCGGTGACTGTAAAGAGAACGAGATAACTGATTGAGAATGTCAGGTGTCAGGACGAAATTCAGATGTTGGATCCTTGCAAGTAGGTAAACGAGGCCAAGGAGCGAACTTCAGCAGGCTTAAGCTTTAAGCTTACCTCAGTGGCTTGCATGCAGCAGTATGATCTTTCATGTGATGATCTGACTACGGAGACTGTGGTGTCGTTAGGCTCGCGACCAGTCAACATCTCAAATTTGACGCCTAGTCACACAGGTAATTGGCATATGTATACGAGCGTCGAGGAGTTATGCTGAGCTGAGATGACATCGGCGGTAGCTCACACACAGTGATGACTAGTACTCTGTCGTGTGATGGTTATTGAAACTCACCACAGCAAACACACAACGAGGTTGCAATGAGGTATCACAGCACCACTGGCATGTGTTTCCGATATCACCATACATGCCTGCAAAATAATCTCGCCGGCGATGCTACAACAGGGTTCGGGGAATTAGGGTTAGAAGCCTGTTTGACTGGAACATCAGCGCGACCCTTGCGGAGGCCCTAATTCGCGTCGATTCGTGAATTTGATATAACGGACTGTAATCGGCTGGAGAAGCTACATTTTTTCCACTCGTCCATTGGCGTTGAGATCGAAGCCTACGTGATTTGATTTGAGCCGTCTGGTAATGGTTTTGGGGATTACGAAAGGAGTGTTGGCTGAACGCAATGACTACCCTAAGGCACATCATCTTGCGAAGTAAAGTAAATGCCATGCAGGGAGGTGACTATATCACAGCACCACTGGCATGTGTTTTCGATATCATCATACATGCAAAATGGTCTCGCCAGCAGTGGTATACGCTGCTGTTCGTTCTTGTTCCAGAATGATGGTAACAACCAGGCTGCATCCGCCAGTCAGCTGCATTTGTCCAGCCTCATTCCGTAAACATAAGATCTTCGCTCCGAGAAGGACTTCACGATTTGGGGAAGTTTGGTTGAAAGTTTTTTCATCCGATGTTATTTTCCAAAATACGACCTAGGATGTTCACCCTCCGGTCAGTGGCTCCTGTGATTTCGTAAAGACAGGGTTTTGGGGTGTGGGTGTTTTCCGTAGACAAGAGCATCTGAATGTAGTATAAAGTTTGTAAACTGCCAGGAAACTTACAACTATATCCCGTTTCCGCTTCTGTGATACTCCGTTCCCGATAGCCGTAAGTATCCACCCGAAATATTCAAGAAGCCTTACTCAGAGACGCAGAATTGCCAGGATGACCGAGAGTTGCGGAAACATTGTTCTATTCGGGGAGACAGGCGTTGGCAAGAGTTCAATCGTCAACATGATTGCAGACGCCCAAATAGCTCAAGTAGCCGTCAGGGGACATGTTAGTACCTTCCAGTACCACTCCTACGTCCTCCCAGTGCATGGTCGGAACTTCACGATTTTTGACACTGCGGGGATCGATGAGGGTGATGACGGGGTGCCTCGCACTGAAGCAATTGCCGGACTCTACAAACTCATCATTGGCCTTAATGGTGGAATCAACCTCTTGATGCTTTGCATGCGCGGACCAAGAATAAAAAATGCTACGCACAGGAACTGGAAGGCTTTCTACGAAATCCTCTGTAAGAAGCAAGTTCCGGCTGTTCTTGCTGTTACAGGTTTGGAGAATATGGAGAATATGGACGATTGGTGGTGGGATAATAGGGATAAGTTTGAAAAGCAGGGTATACGTCCAGATGCCACAGCTTGCATTACAGCCATCCGAGGCAGGATGGGCCCGAATGGTAATCTTCTACACGAGATACACTTCACAGCTTCACGGGCTAAAGTCATGACGATCATCACGGACAAAGTACTCCGCTGCGCGCCCGAACTCGAAAAAATCGAGTGGTTCTCCAACGTTACTACCTCGTATCTCTTTGGGTGGGTTCGGTGGACTACAACACAGGAGGCAGCTGAGATTGAGAAGATTGTGGACACGTGCGGTATGTCTGAGAAAGAAGCCGAAAAGTTCAGGGAGGAGCTCCGAGCAATAAAATGTTAGCGACTGAGTTACGGCGGCAAATTGGAATGTCAGTAATAGAAATACGTATTGAGGTCGCACATACTTAACAAACTTGTTCTTTGCAATACAGCATCGGTGTTTAAAGCGATCTATTGGCAACAACGCGCCAACACGCAAGAAGGGCGTATGGCGAGAGTTCTCGATAGAGGGCGAACTGCAAGTTGCATTAGCTGCATGGACTGACTCTGGTGCGATCCAGTAAGTTTAATAGGCCATGTGGCACTTAGTTCATTGATATGATGTCACTTCTCTAGATCCCCGTTAATAACGCGAATGGAAGACGGGAAGATGAGTCGACATCGATACTCGTCGAGAGGATAGGACAAAAGTCCAGACTTTTAGAAGATTGATTTCGCGGAGATAGCTTGCAAGTGGGCCAGGCACCGCTGGCAGATGGTATGACGGCACATTCCGTAAAATTCCGAGGTTAATTCGACGTTGCCAGGGAATTACGCGCTCGAGAGGAAACGAAATGGAATCCGGGACCTAGTACGTATAGTAGTATGTGGTTGAACGTTCAACGTTCAACATTCGAGGTTGGAAAGGAGGGCTTTGTCAACGAGATGATTCTTAGAACTCATGTCAGCCCGTAGATGTGGTACCTTTGAATACCCTCGGGTGTCATTCGGCTATAGAGCTGAGACGTGGCAATTCGTGATTTATCAGACGTCGGTGCTCAGGCTCGCGCGCTTCGTGATCGCCCTCTTTGCCCCGTCAGGACGTGAGAGCTTCTCGAGTCTCGATGTGTGAGCTCCAAGGGGCACGCTTTTGGTGTTTCACCTCTCAACCAACCACATTATACCCTGCTAGAAACTATCAGTGAGTTGCCAGCACAACTTTATACTTCCGTTTTCTCCGATTCTTAATATTACCCTTCGCTCCGCAGCGAGCAATTCACCTCACGGTGACCTTGCCAACATCCACTCTTTTCAGCAACACTCCTTACAATATACCCGGCGATTCGGTTCTATGTTTACGCCCCCTCCTTCACCTCTCCCGCCGAGAACGTTGCAAACGTCATCCTCTGAACCCAAAAGCCTTCAAATGACTGATGTTTCCTGCACACGACCTGCTCCCATACATTCATCTCGATCCCGGCGGAAATACACTCTCACTCTCCGATGGACCATCATCTTGATACCAATTATTCTTATTACCATCACAGTCGCTACACGCGTTGTTGCTCATCCAATGGTGTTTGATGCTTTTTCGCCATCCTCAACCCTCGACTGGAAATCGTGGTCAAAAAGTCTGACTGATTGGTCACTGCACGAGAGACACAAAGTTTCCAAGAGCCCGCTGCAGCCCATGATACTATCTGATAGAAGCTCATTACCTCTCATCAAGAGGAGTACCCCTTCAGCTACCCCCGCCCCTACGGTCCCAGCGAATCCAAGTCTGCCAACTCCATTTCCCCAACCCTATGACACAACTCTGTCATCCAATTTCTCCACCATATCCTGCTACAATTTCTTCCTCAATATGACACAAACAAATGCTTTACGATCCTGCCGTCCTTTCTCTCTCTTGCTCACTCATTCTCAAGCATTTACGGAGGTGTGTTTTCCTTAGATGACGTCCCACACATTATTCAACGTCAGCACTGTATGCATGCAGGCCCAAGACGATATAAACGCAATGAACACAGATATATGGGGGACGTGTAACACTGGCATCTCCCAGAGTCAGTGTCAGCTGAACATGGAATGGTTTGCATCGCAACTACATTCTTCATGTGCCACCGATTTGAGCGACCAAAACATTATGGCAGTCAACGCGTTAATAGGTATGGTACGATAACAGGCGACGCTGGATGTAGATCCTAACAACGAAACACTCTTACGCAGGTCTGCAAGCATTCGACTTGATGCGCGAAGGAGCGTGCTCCGTGGATCCCGTGGCAAATGCATACTGTTTTCTCGAAGCAGTGGGGAACTCTGATCCATCCAGCTATTATTTCTATCAGCTGCCGCTCGGATTGCCACTACCCAAAATTACAAATGGTGCATGCAACTCTTGCACCCAGAGTCTCATGTCGATGTACTTGGCTGCTCTGAACAGCGAAAATGCCACCAGCTTGTCGGGGTTACAGGCTACTTATGGGGACGCAGTAAACGATCTGAACACTGAGTGTGGGTCATCTTATGCGCAGGCTACGACCGTGGCGGCCTCATCGGCGCCACTGAAGGTCACATTGACGAGCGTGGGCGAGGCCTGGGCTGTAGTGCTAGGTGTGGGCGTGCTATGGACTTTGGTGATAGGATGAATTGTTGCTGGGAGTCTTCATTTGGGTTATCGTCTTTTGGATTTTTCATTAGGTTATGTTGCGGATCTACATACACACACATGGATGGGTGCGCAGGCTAGCAAGCACTCCAGACCTTTCTTTTTCTACCGACAGCGTCACCTATTGTTCACCCTATCATATTATTGTATCGATTCTTTGTGCGATACTGTTATCGTTATTCGGTATTATGGACAATCCCAGGAGTGCCAAGTTAGGCGCTAGTTAGACGCCGAGATAGAGGTGAGAGCAGCTCGGTAGTTCCGTTTTTGTTATCACCGTTTTGAAACACTTGGTTCATGGCATCCGGGGCTTTGAGTCTAGAGAATTCCGCGGGTATCGTGATATCATCCGTTACATCGTATCTTTCTCATCGCGAAGACAACGAACAAGATATTGCCTATTACTACTTCCTAATGCGGTCAGATACCTTCCCTCTACAAGCCACGACGACGTCAAGCTGGTCTTACTCCGTCCTTGCCTTCAACACACTACCACTTGTCCAGAACCCCCTCATACTATTGGAGATACTGCGCGGCCTTTAGAAGAGTCTTACTGTGAATCACATGCGCACTGCCTCTTTTTCTACTCCTCATACTCCTCACTCCATTCCTTGTGATAAACTGCCATGTTCCACTCTCGATTGCGGGTCCGTGTTGGACCGTCGATGGACCAGCTTGTTTGTATCACGGACAAGGTGAACAGCGGACAGTCGCACACTATATCGTCAGGACTATTCGAAGGCAAAGTGGCCATCAACATCAAAGGTTTCACCAATCCCTCTGGCGAAGTGGTCCCGGCGGATTATTTTGACAGAGAAGACAGGAAGGGAATAACGTGGAGCATTCAAGTTCAGGGTGCGCTTGGCAAACTATTATTGTTGGCTGTATTTCTGATGGCGGCTGAATGCCTTATCATCAGGCCGGTTCCTGCAAGAGAATACTGCGGATGATATTATGTTCGGAAACACGTTTGACAAGCGTTTGAAGCTGCCTTGGGGTTCTGGCGTTGCACTCAAGTTCATGAAGTGAGTCTTGTTTTAACTACATTCTACAGCTGTGATGTGGCACGCGACCGGATCTAATAATACCTTCCAGATACATCGATCCCACTTTGGAGCATGATTTGATGTCGGATACAAAACCGTGGGCGCTTTCGCCACTGATCGCGACAATGCCACATTTTATGCATGAGAGGATAGATGACATTCGAGCTTCGCCCTTATTGGAAGACAAGCGGTCAAAGTCTATTGACCACTCTTTTCCACCCTCGCATTCCATAGGGGAGGATACCTCGCAGTTGCAGTTTGCCATTGCACCCTCACACTTTTGCGGCTCCACAGATTCGTCGTTATCGTCCTTTATATTGTCCCCGACCTCCTCTTTTTCCAATCTCTCGAGCAAGCCCAGCTCGTTGGGCTCCTCGGTAAGGTATTCACTCAAGAAGCCTCTTGAGAAAGCACAGCTGAAGAAGAAGAAAACACCTACTTCTTCTCTGGGTTTACGGACTGCAAACGATCGTAGGTCGTACTTTAGCAGTCCTGAACATCGTGAAGAAATTGTGTTTGGACCCGAGGTATATCGTATATATAGCCTTGTGATCATTGCATGCTGACGACTCCCTTAGGATCTAATCACGACGGATTTCTGCTATGGATATCTCCAATTCAACCCGACTCTTGCATTGAGACTGCCAGGTGGTCTCTCATTCGACCTCATGAAGTATTGGGATAGACATCCTGTGAGGTTTGTGTGCTGTAAACGGAGAAAACCAGACGACAAGGACCGCAGCGACGGGCAGCCGACTGGTGATATATTTTGGATCGTCTCAATAGAGACTGCAGATGAAAGTGACATACATCCTGGACACGATATATAGACCGTCGCTTAAAGTTATTCTATTTCACTTTTGTATGTACATTGGACTATGGTAGAATATTATTATAGGGGTGGTTTTTCCTATTTTGGTCCGTTTACATCATGTGGCCTGCCACTTTGCCACCAGCCTGCTGGTAAGTAGTACCACAGTCCGAGGCGGCAGTAGGCGCAACTTGAACCACATTTGTGGTCACAACAAGATAATGATTCAGATATGTCGTGCAGAAGACGGCGAATCATACCAGGTATGCCCCGCCAGAGCGTTTTTGGTGTCTCCGGCTCACTATATCAACAGGTCAATGCTAATTTACGAGACATTGAGAGGTTCGGCTTATGCCTTGGCCAAGCATTGTACAGCGCTAATAGTGGCTTTGCAGACGAGGAAGTCTCGAGATATTCTTGCACCAGGAGACGGGGGTTGATCAGGACGCTATCTTGGCATACCTTTCGGACGGTACGCGCTTGCGTACCGACAATGTTCGCGAGCTAGTGGGTGCACATGACCAGGCAAGCTCTCCTCTCCCCATCAAACAACGGAAATGCTCAACTGCTGTGTGAGAACAGACTATTTATGTTTTTAACAAGTACTATCTGGATTTCGACTTAAACGATGTGCTGCACGAGCTGAGGGTTAACCCACCATTACAACCACCGATTGAAGGTGCGTAACTAGAGCCATGTTTTCCACATTTTGGTGTTGACAAGCATAACAGAGTCACTCTCTGCAACGCCTCCATATCGTCCCTCACAACTCGCCGCATCCTACCTCCGTACCGCACGTACTCACCTCGAGCACATCGTCCATACAGCCGCCACGCTCCACCGGCAACACCAAGCAGCCCGAATTGCATGTAGTAGCCTCGAACTCAATGCTCTCGCTATATCCGACGTTTTCGACGGCATCTCTGTGACGGCCCGCAAGGACCTCGAACGCCAGGCAGCCCTCCTCGCAGGTCTCGATGCGGATCTGGAAATCATAAGCCGCATCAAGATACACATCGAGTTTATGTCGCCCGCTGTGAAAAATGCGATTGAGAATGGGGAGAGGTCGAGGACGCTCGGGGATTATGTGTCGAATGTGAAGATGAAACAGGTTGCTGAAGCGTGTGGGAGGACGCATGGTACGTACATATTTGGAAGATGTTGGGAGACCCCGTTCTTATGCTATGATGTCCGCGTAGAGGATCTACGAACACAATTTCAAGACGCGGAGAAGTCAGCGGCCAGGCTGACAAGTGGAACTGATGCTGTACGCGTAGTAGTCACGAATACCCAGTCAGTGTTCCTCGATTCATGTTAGTATGTTCATCTCACTTGCGTATAGAATTCTAGAGGGAGCAGATGCATCATCTCGCCGGGCGCAGGAGATTGTGGAAAAGGCATCGGATATCGCAGCAGCGCTTGAGAGTCCTGCCACGGACCCAGATAGCCTTCTTCGTGGTAGGTCCGCTTCCTGCCAGCAACATCAAGATACTCATGTTTCAGAGCTTAAATATCTTGATGGTGCACTGCGAAGCGAAGTACGAGACATCACGGACGCCAAGGTTTGTCGTCAAGTCAATGAATATGCTCTTACTGACGGTGGCGGGTTACAGAACGCATATACCGAGCAATGTATTGGTGTCCTTCGACAAATCAGCGCTTTGAACATCGATATCGTACAATTACCAACGACGCTTTCTAACCTGCAAACAAAATTCAGGGCTAAGAACAGCTTCTCGCATATCCAGAGGCTTCACAATATGCTTTATGCATATGGCGCCACTGTCGTTGAGATCGTGCGACGGAAGGAATTTGGTCAGTCGACGCAGCATTGCGTGACCCCGTGCCTAATCTCTTTGATACAGCTCACTTTTTCTATCAGCGCGCGCAAAGTATCTTGGAAGTAATGGCCAAGGTATCGTAAGTGAAGGCCATCATCATCCTTGCTATTTTGCAGTTCTTAACGAGTCTGTAGAGCAAGTGAGCGGAAGCGTCGACAAGTGTACAGAGGGGACGTCCACGGCCAGCTGCCCTTCGATACGAAGGGTATGGATGAGGCTGTACCAGCAATCGATTTCTCTCCTTCTGGTAGCAAAGAGCCGTCATACTCGTTGAACAGAGAAGACGTCGATGGTATTATTTTATGCACTAGCACATCGACTGAGCTCATAGAGGACTTCCAGCGCTACTCCAAGTCCTGAGCGACCTGGATTCATACGCGCGGTCAAGTTCAAACCCTGCAGTGATGGCCTCAGTACAGGAAGCGAGAACTGCAATGGAGAAGCTCATAGCCAAGATGGACAATCTGGAGGCTGGATTTGACCGTATTGCTGAACGTTCTTGTGAGTAAAACAAATAGGCAAGTGTATTGCTAGCTGGCTAACTTCATGCAAGTGCTCTCGTCGTCACGATTGTCCTCGTCACGCAGAAGGTGTAAGTCTTTTTTATTATTTGACTTTGATACAGGCGCCCACAAATAATCACAGTAACAGAAGCGGACGAACAAGCATTTCAGGAACTTGCTGAGCAACTGCGCGAAACACAAGAAGCTCACGCAAACCAGGAAAAGTCGATACAGCAAGAGCGAACAGCCTTTCAGGCTGAAATACATCGACTCCACAGTGATCTTCAGGGTGTTGAACTCACGTCACACTCAGAGCGGGAACGCGTAGACGTACTGGAGCGCGAGCTGCATCAAGCCAAAGCGCAGATTGAAAGCGAAGTCGCAGCCCGACGCATATTGGAGCGCCGTAACTCAGAGTTGTCGGAAGACCTCGAAAAAGAGCGGCGAGCGCGTGTTCTGGCACTCGCTGATGCGACAGAACAGACACATGCGGTCGAAGTGATGAGGCAGGAGCTGGCACAGGTCCGTTCACAAGCGGAGGAAATGAAAGCGCTGGAAGCTAGGAATGCGTCAAAAGTTGCTCAACTAGTCGAAGAGCAAGCAACCACTCTACGGAAATTGGAAGAGGCACGTGCTAGAGGGGAGAATCTGGAGACCCAGATTCAAACCGCTCGCACTGAATGCGAGGACGTGAACAAAGCACTGAAGGAGACCAACGTGGAGAAAGATAGATTACTTCGGTTGCAGGCTACCGAACACGATCGCATCATGCGAGATCACATTGCCGAAGCTGATGGCGACCGGGCTGTTCTTGAGCACCAGTTCTCGGAACTCAGAGCTCAGCTTGAAGATACTGAACGGCAACTGAAAGAGGCACGCTCACACACGGAGTTAACCAATGCAGATGCTATGGGTCTGCGGGAGGAGCTTCAACGGGTCGAGCATGAGCTTCGGGAGGCAAGGCACGTGGAGAGAATCCTCCGAGATGACTTGACAGCCGGACGAGCCTCCCAATCTGACTACGAGCATCGATTGGAAAACAGCGGTCGTTTGGTTGCCCAGATGCTTGACGTAGCAATTGCTTTCCGAAACTCCCACTGCAAAGCGCTCTCTCTTGTGCACAACGTCAGCGCTCACCCTAGTTCATCGAAGCAGGCACAGTCCCTAATCGAATCCTCATTTACGCCCGCACAACGGCATGGACCGAGTGCTGGTGCGCAAGTCGACGAGCCCTCCCCAATTGATCCATCAGATCCTCTGGGTGCCCTAGAATCACTACGTGCCTTCGATCATGATCATTTCTTGGAAGCAGTGGCCAAAACTGGTTCCATTATTCGGAAGTGGCAGAAGCAATGCAAAGAATACCGAGAGCGCGCGAAGGGCAAGATTTCTTTCAGGAATTTCGCCAAAGGCGATTTGGCACTCTTCCTTCCAACTCGGAATTCGATCTCGAAGCCTTGGGCGGCGTTTAATGGTACGTGGCTACGTTACTACGAGGATGAAATCTGATCGGCGTCAACTTTTCCTTCATCTAATTGCTTCCCAACTTCTAGTTTCATTCCCGCATTACTTCCTTTTGGCTACTGGTCATCTCGCTGAACAACTGAAGACAAGAGAATGGATAGTTGCACGGATAACATCCATCACAGAACGTGTTGTCGATAGCAGGGTGCGTACAAAACGGGGTCCATTACGTCGCTTGATACTCACGCCCGATTAGGACCCCTCCAGTAATCCATATGGTCTAGGAGATGGTGTAAAGTACTACATGTTGGAAGTGGAGGATTGGACTCAAGCAGGTCAGATGAACAAGCGGAGACCTGTCCCCAGAAAAGTTTCAGCATTATCGGATCCTGAGACGGAACGCCAAACAGGCTCAGATCCACCTGAGCCTCCTCCTAGCAAACCACCAGCGCCTCCTCAATCTGAATTCGAGAATGTTTTCAGTGACACGCAGGCGCCCACATCATCGTCCTTCCCCACCAGAGCAAGAGCAAATTCCACGCCAGTTGCTGGTCCTTCTTCGTTGTCCCGGCTGCTTGCTCAAGCCCCATCTGAGCAATTAGAAACCATTGCACCGTCGCGAGATATTTCTCCCCCTGCTACTTCTCCTCCGCCACCACCTGCGCCGTCTTCACCATCGACACAGCAAGTTGATTTGAATACACATCAGCCTGAGTCACTACCTCACGCTCCGCATATATCATCTCCGCTGCGCCCAGGGTCGCGTGCTTCCTCGTCCTCTAGGTTCTCCGCGGCTCGGCTGCCGCGACTTGCATCTGTCACTACTTCGCCCGCTGTCGTGAAAACAGTGGCTGCCACCGCTCTAGCGGAACATAGTTTATCCTCCTCTCCACGCGAAACTTCATCCATCGGAGCATCATCATCATCATCACAAGATCCGGCGTTTGAAGGAAAGAGTATATTCCACCAAAGACTCCGGACGATATCTCAGCACATCCCGCGGCCGTCTCCATTGGCAAGTGATAATCCACCAAGCACACCCGCATCAGCAACTAGCACACTACTTGCCAACTATTTTGCGGTACCTTTCGGGAGAAGAAAGAAGGTCGAGATGCCTGCTCCCGTCGTTGAAGCTGGGCATGATCGCGATCAATCCGGGGCAAGTGAGGTGTCAGCAAGTGACATGCTGAGACGGTTTTAGGTCATAAATAGCTCTGGTTGATTGTGTATTGTCTCATTTGGTGTTAGAATCTTAATTCGTAATCTGGCGACACACTCTTGAATCTGACCCTTTCATACTGTAAGGACTCGTAGAGGTGACGGAAACCATTTCTTTACATCTCATACCGTACTCCAATCTTTACGCAACTGTCAACATTCCTATTCGTTATCGTTGCCCTACGACGCCACCCCCTTCCCACTACATATTTAAGTATCCATTCGCATCGTACATTCAATAGCACAACAGCAGAGTAATGGTAGTTCTTCCTCCTCCAAACTCACTCACGGTCCAGTCATTCACTTCGAACTCGTACCGCTACACACAAAATGTAGCATCCTTACAATACATGTTAGTCTTACGTAATGATTTTGAAGTTTGGACTCATCTTACTATCCCCCAGGATCTCGGATCCATGCAGCTTAGGCTGCACAAACCAGGAAGATTCACTCTCTAGCTGGTAAGTAATACTAGTTCAATCCAACCCGTCCGACTCGGACGTCCCTGAGAACCACATGCTGCCAGCGGTCGGAGGAACCCCGCTGTCCAGCTGGCCAGGATCCGACTCCAGGCAGTGTCGTGGTAGTTTCCTGCGCCACTTTGCCTATCGAAAACACACAGTACGAAAAACTGACTGACTGCTACATACCTAGGGCATCTGGATCTCCGGAAATATTCAGTTGGGGTGCTAGCTCATCAGTGATCGCCGCAGCTTCTCTGAGTCTGAAGTTGTCCCAGTATGTAAGTAGTGTTCGTTATTGAGTATTATGACGTGGAAGGATGCGACAGGACGCGACTCCTTGATGAACTGGACAAGTGAAGCGCAAACAGGATAACTTCGGCAGGCGAGCCTGCTTTCGTTATACTTCAAGCTTCAAGAATGGTTTTCACTTTCGTCTTTTGCAGGTCTGTTGCTAAAAATGTCAAGTTTAATTCTTAGGCGGGGTAAGATTAGAAGCATGTCGAGGCACCAGGACTACATAGTGCTGGGAATGTTGGATGGACATTTCAGCCGCGACCCGGATAGTGACGGTATACTACCCCATTCATTGAAGCGGGTCTTGTTTCCATTTCGCCATTTTGATGGTGGAGATACACAAAACCAGCATTGGACACCGGGGTACCTCAGGAGAATCTATCGTCACCTGCCCAACCATCCATATCCGGCCGGCTAGCTCGTATAATATAACTCATCCCAGCATGCTGCCTGCTTTTCATGATCCTGCTCCCTTTTTCCATCTAACATAATGGGTGCCCCTGCTGCTACTGCCAACAATCAGGATGCTTCGTTCGCGCATCTCATTGATCAACGGAGGAAGTGGTACAATAACAGGCGGTAAACAGAAATTGTCTGAATTCACCTGCTTGTGCACTGATGTAAATGTTTGATGTAGAATCATTACTCTCAACGCCTGGATTGTACTACTGTGCGTTCCTTTCTACTTTATGTCGCCCTTCTGCTGAACACCTTTTCTTCAAGTCTCATCTCTTCCTCGACGAATGGTTACGATGGCAGTATGATGAATGGACTGCAGTCTCTTCCTCAGTGGGAGGCCGCCTTTAACAACCCTTCTGGCAGTAAACTTGGTCTCTTGAATGCCATTCAGGTAACCGTAGTTTTCTGATCATTTTTGTTCACCGTTAAACGTGCATAGAATATTGGTGCCCTAGCTGGTTATCCATTTGCCCCTTATATGTCTGACGGAATCGGACGGCGTAAAACCGTCTTCTTCGGTGCACTAATCATGTGTATCGCCACTGCTGTACAGACCGCAGCTCAGTCAGTCGGCATGTTCATTGGCGCTCGATTCCTTATTGGTTTTGGTCTTACTTTCGCCGGTCAGTACAGGCCGCCTTGTGCCATACCAGTCGATCAACTGACGTGGTATCTTTAGCTAATGCCGCACCCATGTTGGTTACGGAGATATCATATCCGACATACCGCGCTCCCCTGACCTCCTTGTATAACTCCCTTTGGTACTCTGGATCGATCGTGTAAGTGTCTGATCACGCGAGTAGTATGTTCAATGGATCTTAGTACTGGGTATTATTAGTGCTGCCTGGACAACCTATGGCTCTTTCAAGATCAACAGCACATGGGCATGGCGTCTGCCTTCTCTCCTCCAGGGCATCCCGTCCGTCCTGCAGGTTGCTCTGGTCCTATTCGGGCCCGAGTCACCTCGTTGGTTGATCAAAAAGGGTCGTGATGCTGAGGCTCTTAAGACTCTTGCGTACTATCATGCCGATGGTGATGAGTGAGTCGCGTTATTTTGATCGTATGTCTTAACTTGAGGCGCTTCCCGCAGACAAGATCCTTTGGTTTTATACGAGTTCGGGGAAATCAAGGCTGCCATCGAGTATGATCGCACTGGTCAATCTCGTTTTACTTCTTCCAATGTGCATTTTTTTAAACATATAGCCTCTAGTCGCTGCAAATGTCGGTTGGAAGTCACTTGTTGCCACTCCCGGCAACAGGAAGCGTATGCGCATTATACTCGCTCTTGCATTCTTCTCTCAATGGTCTGGGAATGGTCTTGTGTCGTACTACCTCAACAAGGTTTTCGACCAGATAGGTATCACTGGCTCAAGCACTCAGCTGTTGATCAACGGTATCCTGCAAATCTGGAACTTGGCATGGGCCACTTTTGCCGCTTTCATGGTCAACAGACTCGGTCGTCGCTTCTTGTTCTTGGTTTCAGCGTCTATGATGACCCTATTCTACATGGCACAAGCTATCTGCTTCGCCGAGTACGCCGAGCATGGCAACCCCGCTTCCGGCCACGCTGTCATTGCATTTATCTTCCTCTTTTATGCCGCATACGACATTGCCTTCACTCCTCTCATTGTCTCCTACACCGTTGAAATTCTTCCTTACAACATCCGTGCGAAGGGCTTCAACGTTTTCAACTTCGTCATCTCCGCTGCGCTCATTTTTAACCAGTATGTGAACCCAATCGCACTTGATGCCATGTCGTGGAAGTACTACGTAAGTTCTAGACACGACATTTGCCCCGTTTTTTTTGTCTTATCGGTCATGTTTAGATCGTATACGTCTGCTGGCTCGCCGTCGAGTTCGTCTTCCTGTGGTTCTTCCTCGTTGAGACTAAGAACCGGACTCTCGAGGAAACCGCCGCCCTCTTCGATGGTGAGGACGCCCTGGAACAGATCGCCCAGAGGGGAGAGGTTGCACACGAAGTGTACGAGCACACGTCAGAGGAGAAGCGATCCTCTGGCGAGGTGTCGGGGGCTTGATTTTTCATATGGTATTAATTCACGTATATTCGACTGCTGCCTGAGGGGAGTTGTGCACGTGTGTCAGGGATGACACCTATGCCTTACGATACAAATACGATCCTTATTGAACGAATCCCAGTGTCCGTGGGCTGTTCTAGGCCTTGTTTGCAAGACCCATGTGCTAGTACATGATCCTTGCTGTGTGGACCTCTGATCCTTCTGTCCATCATAAGATGGACAGATGCGCACTACCACCACTCCACTCGTACCTGCAGTCCTTGTCGGCGGTGCGCAGTCGACTAAAAATAAATAGACCAAATCTCGAAACTTCAGTCGCCGCAAGGCTATTTGATATCGCAAGTATATGTACAGAATTTCATAAGTCAATGTAAAATACGACAGCGTTTACTGTGACAATCAGAAGACAGAAATAGAAAAAATACGGAGTATATGGCAGAATTCGGCGAAGAAGCATTACGAAGAGCATACGGAATGAGCTGCGGGCATAAAGCCAATAGCACACGAGGGTCAGAGTATCGCGATACAGAACGTGATGGACAGACGGGAAGGGCACCGTGAGTGGGTTAGTCCAAGGAGTAAATAGATATGTAAGAATTGTAACATGGTGTACTGACGATGAATTTTCCCTCTACACGCCCAGAAAGTGTCCGTACAGCCGTGCTGCTGCTCGCGCCATTCAACCACCTTGTACACCACAGCTCAATGACCGCCTCCACAATATGCCTTGTCGCCAAAGTACCGCACAACTACAACCAGCACAAAACAAACAGAATGATAAGAGGGAACGTCAACGACTAGAGTGTGAGTGCAGGCACAGCTAGCCCAGCTTATCTCAGCCCCCAATCTTGGGGTCACCCTTCCTCCTCTGCTTGCGTGGTGGCGTTACTGGCCGACCCATATTCATTCCTCCATATGGATACTTGGCCTTCTTCTCAGCAGGCTTCAAGATCTGGAGATCGACGTCAATCAGGGTCAGAGAACAGAACACTGGCTCGTATCATGTCGTACCTGGAAGGAGCATAATAGAGTTTCGTCCACACTCATCATCGCACCCGCGTTATCGAACTCTCCGCAGTAATTAGGCGCCGAGAATAATGTGACCAAATGCCGCTTTGCGAAAAATTCATACCCGTCCTCCACAACCTAATTCCTCAAGGTGAGTGATCAACACAACGCTTGGGGCCCGTATAGATGCCGTCCACAATTCGCAGCATACCTGATGAGCCCTACAGATGAGGTCCATGTCGTGTTTCTGCAAAAATCTGGAAACCACGTCGGGTCCGAATGTGAAGGATACTCCTCGGTCATTCTCTGACCATCCGGTGATATCCTTGTCGGGATCTGACCATAGTAGGTCACATAGCAGGCCTTAGGATGGGGTAAGACACTCGAGCTCAAACAAGATGCACAGCAGGCCTACCTGTGTCAGGCACATCCGTGGGTCTCATCACTCTTCGTATTTGCTCCATGGATTGGAGATCAGGGCTGAGGCCTCCGTGCATCGTAAAGATCTTTTCGTCAATGATAGCAGCTATAGGGAGACAATTAAAGCAATCCGTAAACGTCTTCCACAGCTTGATATTGTAGCGCCGTTTGCCTGTCCAAATGTCATCAGAACGAGCATCTTCAAGGAATGCAAACGCAACGCACATTCATCGTAG
The DNA here is from genome assembly GCA_001658105.1 of Rhizopogon vinicolor AM-OR11-026. Lineage (NCBI taxonomy): Eukaryota > Fungi > Basidiomycota > Agaricomycetes > Boletales > Rhizopogonaceae > Rhizopogon > Rhizopogon vinicolor. Next base: position 9,666 of record KV448403.1, on the reverse strand, counting down.
AAGCCGTAGATTCGGTTTATACTTGCACACTCGTGGTTGCCCCGGAGGATGAAAAAGTTTTCGGGGTACTTGATCTTGTAGGCGAGGAGGAGACAGATAGTCTCCAGTGATTGCTTCCCCCGATCGACATAGTCGCCAAGGAAAAGATAGTTTGCTTCTGGTGGAAAGCCGCCATACTCGAAAAGTCGAAGCAGGTCATAATATTGGCCATGGATGTCGCCTAGCCGAGGTTGGGCCCGAATGAGTCATAACGATACGACCCACAGGAACTGCGCGCTACTCACCGCAAATCTTTATGGGGGCCTCTAATTCAAGCAATATCGGTTGATTTATGAATATCTCGCGTGCTTTTGTGCAGAGATATTTGATCTCGTACTCCTGTAGCTGGACGGGCTTGCCCGGGCGGTTGCCTCGCACTGGATGCAAAAAGTTTGAGTCAACGCCTGCTTTGCAGTATATTACGTGCGGCCCATTGGAAGAAATGAATAGGTGATCGAGAGCGCTGGTGTGGGCGTGTGCACTCCAATTTTTTTTTTAAAATGGGCAAGGTTGCGGCTTGCTGTAGTGCTCACGCGGCCCCACGTCTCACGCACGCCAGGTGACCGCACACCACGTTGCAACTACCCGACCCCAAAACGTTGCTTTCCTTCCACCCCGCCTGCGCCTCAAGGACCCAAATCTGCGACCCAAGGAGCCTAAGAGTCAGAGTGCGAGCCACTCACCCTCCAACAAGCGGTCAATGACCGAGTCCAGATCGATCTCTGTCTGCGAATCTGCCATGACTAGCCTTCTAACTGAATGTGCTCAGTGCGTCGAGCTTGAGTACGATGGTATGAGGAGAAAAAAGGGAGAAATGGTCGCAGGAAGAGAGATCGTTAGTTTGGGTTGTAGCTTTGATTTTTGAAGGAGATTTTTTGGGGAGAGTTTGTGAGATTTGTAGACGTACAGTCGTTGTGCTGACGTTGGCTGCCAGAACCGGGGTAAATGAAAGAAAAAAGGATAATATCGATGAGGGAAAGGATTTCAAGATAACAAGTTGACAACTGGATGAGCAGATCGGTCTCAAAGCAAAATCCGAACTCAGCTCAAACTCGTGAGAAAATATTTCTCTTAACTCCTCACATTCCAAGCCAAAAAAAAAATTATGCAGATCTTGTCTTGTCTCTGATTGTAATACAACAGGCGCCATAGTTTGTAACATACATAGATACTAACAACAGAAGGTGGGTAATACAAAGCGAATGCAATCCAAAATCAACACCAGTTACAACACCATCCCTACAGAGGACTGATGTTGCGATGGTCCTGCTCTATTATCATTTCCTTCTTGTGCTGGTCGATTTCTTCTCCGTCGACGCCTTCACAGCCCGTTAACAAGTAACGACACCGAACAACAAAAACGACGTACCTCGGGAACATTGGCCCTTTGGGCATCACACGTTGATCGAGGTCAAGCGCGATATTCGTGCCCGCATGGAAACCCTGCGCACACCATCAACCTTTGTAACCGCCTCCTCGCAGTAAGTATGTATAAAACGCACCTCGATCCACTCCACAACAGCAGGTACATCTGCTGCCTGCAATAGAAACTGCTCCCCCTCCAACCGCACCCTTATCACATTCTTCCGCTTCAGATAATCATTCCCGAGCCCACTCTCCGCGTGTTGAAGGGTATAAGCACGAACCAACTCCCCCTTGCTAGGCTTTTGTATCTCCCCGCTCCGCAATTGCATCCTCGATGAAAGGAAACTGAGGCGTGATGTAGCTCGCGGCGTCCTGGATGTTGCCTGCGGCGTGTCCTCGTGAGAAGCCGAGCTAGACAGAGAATTACGTCGACTCGTAGGCTCGCTCACTGGGAGCAGCTCGAGACCTCCGTTCGTACCAGGCTGACTGGTCGATGGCGCACCCCTCCCACGCGACTGTGGCCCGATCGATGAGCTGCCATTCCGCCACGGCACTAAGAAACTGGCCCCAGACATCCGCCTATTGGCTCGCGACGTTGAAGGCGTGACAGACCGACTAGTAGCCCTCGATGATTGTGATACACTCCGCTCCATATGTGGCGTAAGAGGTGGTGAGATTGTCGGGGAGGCAACCGCTTGCTCAACCTCGATTTTCGAAGACGCCGCTGGGCCTTCATCCGGCTTCCGCCTGGGCGCGTGATATCCACTACTCAAATCGCCCACGCCGACACGCCTCTCCCACCACTCGCCAATGATGCCTGCCCCGCTCGCACCGGGAGGACATTTGTACACGCGCATTGTTGTCCCTTCAAGCTCGCAGAACACACGTCGCCATTTCCTGTCTTTTGCCTGAACACCGGGAGAGGTGAATTCCATCTTGAGAGGCATAATAGCAGTGAGGTACAGCGAATTGCTGTATGGCGGTAAGCGCTCGCGACCTTCATCCTCACGGGACAGGATTGGAGGTGCACTCTTCTGCGGGCGCGGATCAAAGGAAGGGTACGGAGGTGGGTCCGTCGCAGAGGTGAAAGTAGGCATGGACGTGCGTCGCAGAAGCTTTCCGAGTATTCGGTCGGTATCATCACTCTCGACCGTGTCAACCGTGTCCGCTGATACGGAGGGAGCATTCGAATGCACCGTATCGCGCGACTTTTCGTGTTTGAGTCGCAAGTCCCTCCGGGACACACTCAGGTCAATCATACTGCGTGATGGCGCGCGATAGAGACTGGGTTCGCGGCTGAGCTGCACGGAAGACGGTGTGCCATTAATCTCCAATGAAGTCATGGGTGATATGCGTCGTCGAACATGGAAAGAGTCTGCAAAAGACGTCTGGCGAGAGAAGGGCTTAGGTGTAGAGGCACCCTGACTCGGAGTCGCATCGTTGAGCTCGCCGAATATCTTGGACGAGGAGTCAGCACGGGGAGTGGAAGTAGCTCCAGCTGCCGAATATGGCGAGAGCAACGGTCCAGAGGAAGGACCTGCGACTGGAGGAGTCATGTCGATGACTTGGCAATCTCGCAGTGGAGAATGAGATAGAGGATAACCTATACTCGAGCTCCTCATTTCCTCCCCGTCCCCATCCTCATCACTCTGGTAATCCAAATCTTCGTGTCTCGATCTCTCATCTCCATCATAATCATTGTCATCTTCCGCATCATCCTCGTCCTCGTCTTCAGCAGCAGAGTCTGGTTCTGGTTCGACATCGGGCCGTCCATGAACAGACAATGATGGCATATGGCGGAGACGCACAATTGGAGGCACAGCAGTATCTGGAGCAGGAGTAGGTACATGTAAAGTTGGAAGTCTCAAGATCGGCATAGGCTGCCTTGAAATAATGGAAGGAGAAAGACGGAGACCGCGCTCAGTGGCAACGCGGAATGGCGATGGCAGGGGCGTGGTCAATTGTGTCCCGGGCGAACGTCTCTCTTGAATGGTAGACGATGAGGTAGCTAGTGAAGCTGAAAGAGTGGGTGTAGCAGGTGCTTGAGAGGATTCTGGTTCTACGAGTGAGTCGGGTGTCTCTATGATCATAATTGTTTTGTTAGAAGGAACGAGTCCTTCCATTGGTCGTGGCGTTTGGGGAGACTCATCTAGGACAGGATATGTGTCTTGCAAGACTACGGGATACAGTATGTTACTCGGAGTCGCTGAGCGTGACAAGAGATCATTTGTTGCTCGTGCAAGGCGGTCAGTCGAGGCACTTGACAATAAGAACAAAGGTGCTGGAGCAAGGACATTTCCGTCATCCAGGGGAGGCTGGAGAGCAGCGAGCTCCGAAGGGGTAGCCTCTCGTATAAATAAGGGAGCAGGGCCATGTGCTGCAAACACTGGACTCGCAGAGGATTGCGTGAGACCATCCCAAGCCGAGTAGCGCCTTGATTGACGGGTGGGGCTATTGCTGGAGGATGAATCATCCGTGTCCGTCGGAAAGGAAGTATGATCTAACCGAAAGCCAGCAAGAGAATTTGACATGGCAGGCTTTCGGAGAAGGTCGGAAGAGGGAGAGAGTGGGCGGGTGTTGGTTAAAACGATGGACATGTTATCTTTTGAATTCCTAGCCGCTAAGCGTGTGCGCCAGTTCAGTTTCTTAAGAAGCTGTGTTGCACGAGCCTGGAACATTGGAATTCATATTTGAACCAACATGAGACAAAGAGAGGAAGTCACCTGGAAGGTCGCAGGTTTTGAACGAGGCTGCTCCATGGTGGGGGTCGGAAAGAAAGGAGAGACTGTGGACGTGTAAGCGCGCCACTTATCTCAATTGGCGTGTAGGGTTCTCGACAACCGAGTACGAATTGAGTTTAGCCAGCTGTCAGATGGCAAGCCTGAGTGAGGTGAGTTCTGGGCTCATGGTAATCGGGAGAACTGACCTGAAGACTGAAGGACTCGTCTAGCTAGTAGAAAAGAAATGAGAGGGTGGCAGAGATGTGTGACACGGCAAACACGGCTCCATGGTGCTAAGTAAGTTGTTCTAAAGTTATGACATGGCTATTTGTCTCCCCGTTCTTTCGGGCGTGGTAATCCTCCTTTCTTTTTTAACAGCGCTTCCGGTCTTTTTTTATCGGACGCCTTCTCCGTAGTACATCGCCATAAGGAACTACCCCACTCGTCACTATGACTGACACAGCTGACGTCATCCTCCGTCGAATTCCAGACCAGGCCACCCAACGCGCACTGTCCATGAACTTCGGGTGACTTCCCTTATCCTCGAGGATTGCCCTCGGATATACGTGGCAATCTCTCTGGACCAATCATGTTTCCCAGGACGCAAGATCATCTGATCCTTTCCGTGGTCATAAGAAAGCCTTAGAATAAATTTCAAACACTATTCCCAAGCAACCACCCCCACGCATCGATTAGGAATCGGGATGCTTTCATCATCCCAGGTTAATACAGAAGGAATAACTCTATTGCGTCTGCCTATGGGAGACCAGCATGGCAGGAACGAGAGAGAATCCGAATTTCGTACACTCAAGAGTCTATGAATCAAATTGTAGTGTACTTGGTTCATGGAGCAGCCTTGGTGCCTGCGCTGGGCGGTCACTTTTAGGAATGTCTGATCAGTTCAGATGGGACCTCCCAAGAAAGGTCTCGAAGCCTAGAGGCTAGCCTGTTTCAAGCAATGGGCAGTTCGGTGGCGGTTCGGTGAAGCGCCAGGATTCCGGGAGCCGTTCGTCTCACCTTTTAGAAGGAAGACAGTCGTTCTTTCTACACACTGCTCACCTTTGACAAGTGTGTATAATAAATAAATTTAGCGATTAGTTTCCAAAATCTTACGACAAGTGGTCGCGTCGGAACGCGACCTCCTCTCTATCACGTGGACAGGGACAAAATGACCTGATGGAGTCAGTGATCAGTCCTGCCGTCGGATACAAAATGTCAATCGCTGAACGTCGAGCCTACAAAAGCTCTATGCAACTCCATTCCTCCATGTTATCTGCGTTCCTGTCAGTCCCTGTATTCTTACTTCAGCATCTCTTCTTGCGATGAGCACCGATTTGGTCGCTACAACTTATTACACCGATGGACGTCAAGAGGCACGCGTCGAAAACTACACCAAGTTCTGGCAAAAGGATCTGGGCAAGGAGGGCGAAGCAGATAATCAGAACCGTGTCGAGAGCTACACCGACGTCGTAAACGGTATTTTCTCACTTTTTCTTTTTCTTCTGAATAGTGCTGAATGACAGAGGAATACAGGCTACTACGATGGCGCCACGGAGTTGTACGAGTATGGCTGGGCGCAGTCCTTCCACTTCTCGCGATTCTATAAAGGCGAAGCTTTCGCAGCCTCATTGGCCCGCCATGAGCACTACCTTGCAGCACAAATGTCTCTTCGCCCTGGCATGCGCGTACTGGACGTAGGGTGCGGCGTCGGTGGTCCTGCACGCGAGATCGCTCGCTTCGCCGACGTCACCATCGTTGGCTTGAATAACAACGATTTCCAGATTCGGCGTGCTCGGAAGTACACTAAAATGGCGGGTCTTGAGGGTCAAGTGACCTTTGCCAAGGGCGATTTTATGAACCTCGCGGAACAGTTTGGCGCGAACTCGTTCGATGCTGGTAGGCGCTTTCTGCAACCTTGTGAGACACTATTGATTGAGTACCGTTGAAATTAGTGTACGCCATTGAAGCCACTGTCCACGCACCTGCGTGGGAAGGAGTGTATGGCGAAATAAAGAAGGTTCTGAAGCCTGGAGGAGTGGTATGCTTATTTTCGATTTGCATGTTTGATATACTGACGTCGTCTTGCAGTTCGGCGTCTACGAGTGGTGCATGACTGACTCTTGGGATCCATCCATCCCTGCGCACAAGGAACTTGCACACGCGATCGAGTTTGGCAACGGTATCCCAGAGATGCGTCCCTTGAAGCAAGCCCGCGAAGCCATGGTCAAAGTCGGCTTCGCTATTGAGCATGAGGAGGATCTCGCAGAACGCCCTGACGTAGTTCCATGGTATTATCCGCTCGAAGGCGATATTTGGAAAGCCCAGACTGCCTGGGATTACCTCACTGTGTGGCGGATGAGCTGGAGCGGCAAGCTCGTTTCGCACACCGCAATCAGATTCATGGAAGGGCTTGGTCTTCTACCCAAGGGCACTTACGATGTTGGCGAATCCCTGAAGGTCGCTGCTGATGCGCTTGTGAAGGGTGGCCAGAGCAAAGTGAGTGAAGCATGTTTCGCAAGATTTGACCGGGGGCTGACGATTCATCCGAAGCTCTTCACGCCTATGTATCTCGCAATTTGCCGCAAGCCCGCGCTGTCTGAGTGAAAGTTATCACTGTATACCCGTAAACACCGTTGCTAATATCTAAATAATTACATTCGGCACGACCTTGGGCTCGACCCTGTATTCATGACAAGTAGTCACACAAGTGCGACGCCTTCCTGATTCCTCGAGGTTAGGAAATGATTTCCAGGTGTTGACGAATGAGAACATGAACCTGCTGCAGGACTCGAAGCAGCGACGTCTCACAAGACGACGACCCCCTCGCTACTCTTAGTTTATGGATCATTCTACTATTATGAGGCCTTGTCAAGGACTTGTTCTTTCATTGGACATACCAAACCATGCCATATTTTCCACCTCCAAACTCTCGTTGGAGTTTTTTTGAGTTCTATCGTGGCGTCTGGCTGGACATTGGTTGAAAAGTACACAGTGTAAGGACTGCTACTACGGACTTCCCTTTGTACTCCCCTTTTTACCGCTTTGATGAGCCACTCCTCTTTACATAAAAACCTGTCTGTCTTTACCGTACAAGTAATTTGACCCCCACCACTCATCCATCATGATCGACCTTTTCCCCTTCGAACTCGTGGCATAGTTCTCGCTGCGACGCTCGTAGCAGGTTTACAACAGAAAGAGACGATTCATCCTCGAACCCAAACGAGATGTTCAGTCTCCGGATCAACCCCAAACCCGACAAACACGTTGGTAAAAATGTCAGCCCGCACAGCAGAAAAAAGTGCACCACGTAGAAAGCGATGTCTTTCCAACAGGCACTTTATTAAGTCTCCTTTTGGAAACAGCAACTAGGCGGTAACCACCGACGTGGGGATGGTGAAGTACCATCGAGGTCACTCCACGATAGAGCTTTGAGACCGATCTGAAGGCGAAAAGGTCTCATAAATCGAGATGGAGAGCGACTTCTCGCCAATGTTCAAGAGGTAACACTGCACATCTAATGTTCGATGTATCGTCAACTCCCCCCTGTGGTTTCTCATGATCGGTACGCCGCTTGCCACTTCTTTTCCCCTCGAGCTGCGGCGGTTCCCACGAATCGCTGGCCTTCATAGCGCGCACAAGGAGTACTGGGTCGATACGATAACCAAGGCGAGCAAGAACAGTGATCCCTGGCATCGAAGGAGAATCTGCGGGGAGTAACGGTAAAAATTGGAGGGCAGCCGTATGACTGAGTGTCGTTGTATGTGCGTCTTTGATAACCTTGACGACTGCACAATGGTAAACGGAAAAGGCAACTCCAAATTTCAAAGTAATCACCAGGATTATCCTTCTGCTCCAAGATTGCATCGATCAGGCGTGACATGGAGGCTTGTAAATTTCCCTCGTCGTCTAGATGCGTTGTGATGCAAACGACAGTATCTTCGCAGACCCAGGTGAATTCCTTCCTACTCAGCCGCGGACGGTTGATGGACCCGGACGGCGGAGCGTTGAAGATCTGAGGAGCAAATACAAAGTTGGCCATGGAGAATGCAGTCGACCATTCTTCATCCGTGAGCTTATTATTACAATATGTACATTGTGAGCATATATGTACTGCCAGTGTATGGTGCTGGTGTCGGTGTTCAATCATTTAAACGTACTTGTTAATCCTCATATAAAGATTTGCGTCACAGTAATAGAATCAATATGTCAGGGAGCCAAAGGATAAGCTTTTCGCAATTCGGGTTGGCCCGTCGACAACACCCTTATATCCAAGGTAGTGTACACTGTAATCATGACAGGAATGGGTAAATCCTACAATATCATCGCCTCGCAGAATTTAAAGAGCTCTTATGACTAATATCGCCATAGTAACGACGAGTACTATCACGTGCACGGTCGACCCCACTGACAGTCCATCTGCTGTCGCAATTTCATCTTCAGTCAGCTGTCGACCGCTGGCAATGTCAGATTCAGTGGACTTCATCAATACGTAAGCAGCTCCAGCCCTTGCAACCTTCAGCGCGAACTTCTCCACATTGGAGAGACCTTCTGCAGATTCTACAACTGCTACAGGATCAAGCTTATACTCCTCGAGGAACTTTGGCTTCAGTGCTAAATCTGTCATGAATTTCTTCATTGCATCGGAGGTATGGAGCTTCCTGTGTCCTTCTGGTGCGACATGAGTATCAATTTGAGCTATCACGTCGCGCTCATGGGGGCCATATGCAGATACAATGTTGAGTTTCGGTCCAGCCCATTTCACCGAAGAATGCAGTGTGATTGGCCCTGCAAGGCTACGAAAGGCCTCCGCCATATTCGTATCAATGAAGCGTTCATCACGAGGTGGAATGTAAAGAGTCGAGATGGTGCTGAACTGCTTTGCGACATCCTCCTTACGGAGGTCGGAAATGGTGAATGTATCCATTGTCGTAGTCGATTGGGGAAGAACGGCGCCGATGTAATGCACTATTTTATAATCAGGACCAAAGTCCTTCTCGAGACGATCAACGAGTAAATGGAACCTGGATTTCTTGCAAACACATGAGTCAATGTATGGGAGAATAGAGTGTACCCACTTCGAATTCCATATTGATGATACCAATGCTTCCTACTTGCCAGATTATATGGTGAATCGAGGGATCGAGGGGTCTGTCCCTTAGAAGGAGTTCGGTTGCTTCGTATGTGTTGCAGCCGTGAAGACTGGGATCAAATTCGAGATCTGCAAACAAGTAATCCTCTGCGGAAATTCCAGGGAGCATCCTAGCCTTGTAGCCCTCTTCGCGGGCCACGGCGATTGCCCTGTGAGAGGGGGACACAAATACTCCAGGGTGCCCATAGAAGACACCAAGGACATCGTGACCTGCTCTGACGGCTTTCAACATGACCTTGGTGGCGAATTAATAAGATACAAAAGATATTGAAACAAGTCACGGTACGTACCTCAGACATCTGTATATATGAATCATAGCGGCTCTTAGTCTTGTCATAGAAGACGCTCAAATCGAAGCAGTCCCCTGTGGCATTATCCTGAATGAATGCCTCT
>KV448402.1:0-36003 GCA_001658105.1 Rhizopogon vinicolor AM-OR11-026 | reverse complement strand
GAAACGAGAAACGAGAAAGACATACTCGGATTCAAATCATATTGTTCGGTTTCCTCGTTAATCAGAACCTTGGCCTTCACCAATAGTGTAAGCACTTGTGATAGGATGTCCTTGCTGATAGCCGTCGCAGCAATGAGCTCCTCTAGTGATAGCGTATCGTGTTTATTATACTGCAGGAGTACTGCCATTTGGTAAGAACTGGTCATCAGGATGTATTTCTGGTTGAGGTAGTTCGTCCTGAGCTCATTCTTCGAGTAATTCCACAGCCACGTCAATTTGCGACCAGAATGCTTCGTCTGGTAGTATTTGGAGAAGCGGTCGTACGTCGACAGAATCTCGGGGGGAATAATAAAGTCGTTGTTGGGTGCGCTGAGTGGCCAGAAGTTCGTACCAAGAACCATGATGGAGAAGTTGATGTCCATGTCATCATGATTCTGCATGCGCTCCTTAAACTGATCAGTAAGGTCTTTGCTGAGACTCATGTCTATAGAAAGCATGTAAGCGACCAGAACGTGATAGATGTAGTATGGAATGTACCTGTAAACATTCTTTGCAATTTGTTGGTGTACTCGAAACCACAAGCCTCTTTCAGCTTAGAAATCATGCTAGCCTCGCTCTCATCCGATGCAGACACACCGTGAATGAGACGCTTGGACAATTTCGTAGCATAGAAAGTCTGGAAGACATCCTTGTCCTCGATGTATTTGAAAAGCACCATCTACAACGCGGGTAAGATCTCGGCGGGAAGTCGACGATCGGAGTACTTACCACGCGGTTCAAAGCCCCTTCGAGGTCCTCCTCCTCAGCCATCTTGTTGTTTTTGCGAAGTAACATATCCGCATGCTTGGCAAGCAATTCTGGCGACTTTGTCGTTGATGAACCTGTTGCAGCATTGCGATTGACGAACTCTCTGCACGCCTTATCCAGTGAAGCGACGAAGCCTGCTTCTCCCCTAAAGCTCCGCGTAACGGTTTCTGAGTTTTTGCGATGAACCTCAAGTAATGCGTCGACGTATGCCTTGGGATCCAATGAATCTGCACCCTCTGATCCTTCGCCCATGAGTTTCGCAACAGCAGCTAGACCCGCCTTCTTCACATGCTCCTCAAATTTCTTTCTTAGAGGCTCCAGGCCTTCTGGTATGCGCGATAACAATGCGTACATCCTTTGCAGGTCTTCGTCTTTGTCAAAATCGAGCAAGCTTTGGAAGCTCTCCCACATCAAGTTAGAGTGCTGTCGGATAAGTACATGCTCGCATTTGCTGACGAGCTGCTTCCGCGTCTCAGTGTTCAGGTATCGGTCGACACGGTCCTCCTCCTCCTTCAGGCGTTCTTCGGCCTTTTTCAGATAGTCCGACACACTGCTCTCTGCAAGGAATGCCTCAGACTCCTGTTCGTAGTACTTCTCCGTCGCGTCGAGGAACGGTGTCTCCAGGTGCTCCTTGTAGACATCAAGGGACGCCTTGTTGATGTCTGACTCATCAAGACCGAGTAAAACGAATGAATCAACCACCTTTTTTACAAGGCCCTGATCGATCGTCTCGCCATTTCGCTGGCGCTCTATCAATTTGAGGATAGCGCCTGCAAGCTTCGTATGCTTGCTCTGAACATGGAGGAAGAAATTTCCTTTCCACTGCACCAGGGCAAGCTGTGAGAGGCAATGCGTGTTAATGATCAGTGTGAAAAGTGAAAAGGGGGACGTACGGTGTACACAGGATACACTCCTTTTCGACCTTCGTCCCGTTCCCGCTTCACCCAGTGGCGGTTGAGGTATGTGAACAGTCGATTAATGTAGTTGGCACCTGTCGTATATCTGTCCCACTCAGAGGCATAGTATCGTAGGAGAGCTTCATCTTGAAGGCTGTCGGATCGCTGGAGAGGAGATATGATTGATCGTTCATCAGATCAAAGGAAATAAGTTAACGTACGTCCTTGAGCTGCTTGAGGTGAACAATGAAATATCGAATGAGGTTGTTGTATAAATCCGAGCCCATCAAGTTTGCCCCTGCTGCTCAGAAGTCAGTCTGCGGCCTTATCTCATCGGGAACTCGTCACTACTGATGATACTCACTCCGGTTGCCAGAACTAACGCCATCACCGGTGGTACTATGCATGCGCGAGGATGTACAGTAGTTGTATGCCACTGTATAGAGGCTCATGTACTTGGAGTAGGAGACACCAGTCTGGAGCTTGGTCATGATGTGGTCCACTCCCTCCTCAAGAAAAGCCCATGTTGTTGCAAGATCCGCAGACGCAGGCGGCATGGGATGGAGAGCATTGGCCGCTGCGGCTGGTGTTGAAGACGACATGATGGTGGCCGTGTGTAGAGGACTGTTGTGTTGGCGGCTAGTGACTTGACGCGGCCATCACCAAGTTGGGCCTGTGGCGCTGGCGGCTGGTCACACATATCACAATGTAGGGTAGACATCAAAGTAAGCACACAACAAATAATTGTAGTACGACGGCGCCGGGCATAAATATGTTATATTGCCTTAGACCTTTACTCCCGTGTGTATCGAGGCAATACCTCCCCAGAGATCTGTCCATGCACCACCATCAAAGTCCCCTCCTGTGGAGAATCCTGCATCTCTGATCATCTGCGCGAACTCAGGCTGACTTGGAAATTTGCGTATAGACTCTACTAGATACTGGTACGAGTCTCGGTCGCCAGCTAGGATGGTTCCAAGCAGGGGGATGACCGTGAACGAGTACTGGTCGTACAGTCTACAGACTGGATTAAGATAAAAGAGGAGCAAAATACAAGTCACTTACGTGCTCAGCAGCGGATTGTTGACCTTGCTGAATTCAAGGCAAGCGAAGGTAGCGCCAGGCTTGAGAACCCGATAGGCCTCACGTAGCACAGCAGGTATGGACGTGCAGTTGCGAATACCGAAGGTAATGGTATACAAATCGTACGAATCATCCTTGAACTGAGAAGGAGGTAGTTCTTGTGCATTTCCCTCGTGAAATGAAACCTGAGGTGCTGAAAGAATGATGAAGTAGAGTACATCGCAATCATTATGTGGCTCACTGTTGTGGTACATAGTCTTTTTGAACCTCGTGAATCCCTCCTTGAGCATTTGCGCATTGATATCCACAATCTCCACGGTGGTCTCTCTGTCCGCATAGTTCTCTCTGGCATGATCCAGAATACGGAGAGCAATGTCGCCCGTCCCTCCGGCAACGTCGATACACCGAAGGGGACCTTTGCGACCCGGTTTGAGTGTATCTATCAAGGAGTCTTTCCACAGCCTATGGACGCCCAGAGAGCTTGCGTCGTTCATCAAATCATATTTCGAGGCTACAGAGTCGAAAACACCCTTCACAAGTGATTCCTTCGACTCCTCCGGGACCGTCTTAAAGCCAAACGAAGTTGTCCGACCTGATGGATTTGATGAGCCAAGGGAAGAGCTGTTATGAAAAAGGCGACATGTCGACCGTTGAAGTTTGCGAGGCACTCGAATTGACCTTGCTGCCTGTTGCATTTTTCGAATGAACAGAACTTGAACTTGCGCGAAATAACTTACATAGGGGATGAGAATATTATGTAATCGTCAAGTTTTAGCTCAAGGTTGTTCGGTGTGGTCTACTTATGTCTAACGCATGCAAAATGCTCAAGCCACGGTTATCACTCTGCTTATCTCGCAGCTATGCGACTCGTATTGCAGAAAAGCCTCCTGCGCGTTTTCCGGATCCGTTGCTGAACAATCCCAGCGCTGGTGTTAAAACCCTCAAAGACGAGAACTTGACGTTCATTCATCGACCTCCCCCGACAGCACCTTCACCTCATTCAACAATTTTAGCCCCCGCTTCCCCTTTACTCAAGTCTCCAACGCCACCAAATAAGCGTGCACCTATGCCGCCCTTGTTGCGGCCTTCAGCTTACAAGGCAGCACCATCACGAATGTCGGATGAGGACATTACGCGGCTACGAAAGCTGAGGCTGTCTGATCCAGAAATATACAGCCGTGGTAAACTTGCCAAAATGTTCAAATGCACACCAAACTTTGTGTCTAAAGTTGCTGCCCTTCCGAGGCCCCAACGGAAGGAATTCGTGAAGAAGATGGAGGTGGAGCACGAGGCTGTGAGGGAGCAGTGGGGAGAGAAGAAGGCTACTTTCGTCGCTATTAAGCAGAAACGCCGTGAATTCTGGTGATATCGGCCAAGGGGGAGCCTGAATTCTTGGTCCGTTTGCCAGTATTGTAACCAGGATGTACAACTGACTAGCTTTCACCAGCGCATGATATCCTTTCACTTTCCTGTTCCATTTTGCAATACAGTCATACATTGGGCCAGGTGAAAATGACGCGGCACTACCACGTTTGTATCACCTTAATATTTCATGCGAACACTTTCAATTGAATATTATTCTGCATAAATGGCTGAACTAGTGAGCATGGATGGACTGATGCGATCTAGCTCCGTGCACCAGCAGCTGCTAGAAACTAACAACTAAACCTGTACTGAAACTGTTGTTACCTATTAGCGAATGGCGATATCACAAGGAGGTCGTAGTACTGCCTTTGTCCGGTCTCAAGCCCATCAGGATGTGCACGTGAATCTATTCATTTATAGTCTCTGGTCAGATCACTGGAAGGAAGTAACTTTGCCTTTAGCTATCATTCGCCTTGTAAGAATGTCATAGTGTCATTTACATTGACCCTCGACAGATCTATTTTATCATCTGATACAAATAAGAGCTTGTAGTACTGTTGTTGCGGTGTTTGCTGATCTGGCAGCCTGGACATTCCTTGAAATTTCTTGCACTCAGATCGGTACCCCACATTTGGATTTATTGGGCTCGCGTTTTCTCCATTTCATCCTTATGTATCACTAGTTAACAATGCCAACTTGACTCGCTCAGCCTAACGGGGAGTCCAATTTGCGTATCCTTTGGGAGCGTGCGCCAGCGGAATCGTGCGAGGTTCATTACATAGTGGGTTACGTAAATTTGCGGTTTAGAAGGAGAGCAACCCGGTTCCGTAGTCTTCCGAATTCGCGAATCGGGCATCGTTCCACCTTCGGTGACCTTCCCCAAGGAAGGTCAAGAGCAGTGTGAAATGAGTCGATTTTCTACGAAACGCGGATGCCTACGGCCACCAGCAGAATGCTGTGGACCAATGACATTGCAGCAATGCATCTCGTACGAAATTTTTTGTAGTTACCCCAATCAATTGCTTACCGAAGGGAGTACAATTTTAACTTACCCTCTCCTTTTATAAATCTCATCTATTTACAACACCACCTGATCTTTCTCCTCTTCTTCCTACAAATCCTGAATGGTTTATCGTCCCATACGATTCTCCTATAAATCACTAGCTTCTGCGTTTAGTTCCCCATCTCGTTTCTCCACCTCCAACTTACATACCATGTCCCCACCTCGTTTCCCTCCTCAATTTGCTAACACGGACCACCGTCAGCGTTCTCTCTTGCAGCTTCGCTCCAAGCAGATTGCTCTTGAGAAATACATCTATCTTAATGGCCTCAAAGAGCGTGACTCTCATCTATTCTATGACATCTTACTTGAGAACATGCAAGTAAGCAGACCCTCATTGCCTCTTGCAAAACTGGCACTGAGGCGTTTTAAACTACTCAGGAAATGATCCCTATATTATACACGCCAACTGTAAGGTGTTTCATCAGGTCGTGTGACCATACTTAAGAAGTGTCCCCCAAAAGGTCGGAGAAGCCTGCGTCAACTACTCCCATATCTGGAGGCGTCCTGAGGGTCTATACGTCTCCATTAACGACAAAGGTCGTATTCGTGATGTTTTGGCCACTTGGCCAAATCTCATTGACGGTCGCATAGCTGTCGTCACCGATGGTATGCCAGATTCGTGATCGGTGTATTTCCTAACTGATCAAACTGTGGAGGTTCCCGTATTCTTGGCTTGGGTGATCTCGGCGCAAATGGCCTACCCATTAGTATCGGAAAATTGTCAGTGTTTACACTTTTCTGCAGGATCTTTCACTTGACTATATTCACACAGGGACCTCTACATCGCCGGAGCCGGCATCAAGCCATTGTCTACTGTAGGTCTATTCTACGTTGATAGTAACTCGTGCGCTCAATTGACCCTGGTCAGGTCCCAATCTGCCTGGACTTAGGTACCAATACCCAACGCTACCTCGATGATCCTCTCTACATTGGCGTTCGCCGCCCGCGCCCAACGGGTCCAGAGGTTTGTCGCCTGCAGCACTATGCAGCGCGCCTGAATTGACACGCATTTCAGATGGACGCATTCATGGATGAGTTCATGGAGGCCATGAAGGAAGTCTTCCCTACCCTTCTAGTGCAGTTCGAAGACTTCTCAACCGACAATGCATTCAAATACCTCGATCGATACCGCTATCAGTATCGCGTATTTAACGATGACGTCAGTTAATCACAACTTCTCTTTTGTATTTATAAATTATACTGACCCCTTTGCAGATTCAGGGCACTGGATCCGTGATCCTATCAGGCTTCACTAATGCTGCTCGTTTAGCTTCTGCCGCTTCCGGGCTCCCGCCATCAGATCACAAAATCTTGTTCTTCGGAGCCGGTTCCGCAGGTATTGGTGTCGCGAAGCAGCTGTTGTCCTTCTTTACCATGTCTGGTCTGAGTCCTGAAGAAGCGAGATCTCGAATCTACGTGAGTCTCACCCCATTAGACGGGCACATTGAGTTATTCAATAATCCTATTAGACTGTGGATTCAAAAGGGCTTATTACTGCCGACCGCAAAGGTCTCCAAGAGCACAAGAAGTGTATGAAATATATTCCTGCCGCTACGTTTTTACAAGCTAACCAATCACTGCAGTCTTCGCCCGCACCGATTACAATGGCCCTCCGATGACCGACCTGGTTGATATTATCAACTATGTCAAGCCAACCGCCTTACTCGGACTGAGTACTATCAAAGTATGCCTTCAGTAATAACTCCGTTGTTTCAGAACCTCACTTCGTCTTTAGAACGCATTCTCCGAGCAGGTCGTCAAAGCGATGAGTGCTCTAAACAAGCGTCCCGTCATCTTCCCCTTGTCGAATCCCAGCTCGCTCTGCGAACTGGAGTACCAGGATGCCGTTGAATGGTGAGCTAACAGAGCTCTTGCAGCATGGTCGATGTTCATAATCTTGCATATGAAGGACCGATGGTAAGGTCATCTTCGCGTCGGGTAGCCCGTACAAGCCACTCTCCTATGGCGGTGTTATGCACGAGCCTGGACAAGGGAACAACATGTACATCTTCCCTGGGATTGGTCTCGGTTCGATCCTCTGCAAGACTCGGCACGTATCGGATGCCATGGTCGAACAAGCGGCGATCGCACTTGCTTCCTCCTTGACCGAGGACGAGAAGGCGGCTGAGCTCGTATATCCTCGTCTTGAGCGCATCAGGGACATCAGTGCCCAGGTCGCGATTGCTGTCATCAGACAAGCACAAAAAGAGGTAGGGGGGAAATATGCATTCACACGCGAGTGCAATACTTTACTTATGTGGTCTTTGTACTTCCTCCAGAAATTGGACGATAATGCTTATCTCCGAACTCTACCCGATTCTGACCTTCTAGGTCTCATTCACGACAAGATGTGGCAGCCGCCTGCATTGCATTTGCAGTCATTCACGCGGCTCTGAATGGGGTGTGTAAAGTCGTGAGAGGGATGGAGTTTATGCGTATCCATGAGCCTGAGACAGTCCGCGCGGACTGCGGGAAGGCGGGAGAGCGACGGAATGGTTTGTTGAAATATTGTCATTACATGCTATTTGCTTTCTTGCGCGCCGATTCCATCGGGGATCAAAGATGTGTTTTTATAATCTATAGAAAATGATCCCTTAGAGTCCCCTAGAAGAACTCGATTTTGTAACAAGTTATTAATACCTGGCACGGTTCTTCGAGTGATTGCGGTACCGACTAAGCATCTATTTTCTCATCAAGATGTGCTGGGGCTGCACCGAGTTCTGTTGGTCGCCAATGCGCGATGCTGTACCGGTGATTAACACCCCTTAGGGCGGGTAGACATGCAGATCCACCGCATCCTCCTGTCTGCGGCATGGGGATAATATAAAAAACTTCTTTAACGCGTGAATGCAGCAGTGCCATGCTGCACATGATACATGGTTCATGAGTGATGAAGAGAGTTAGCCCAGTTAGCAGATAATTCGTGCCATTGCTCGATGTGCAAGAGGTTTCAAGGCTGTCCTCGGGAGGGGACGCCGACATCAACGAGTCAGCCGCAATATCGGAGGAGGATGTTGATGCTCGGAAATCGGCAATCTCGCGAATGACGTTCATTGCTGCGTGGTGCAGTGGATGCGCGGTGGATATACGCGTGTCTTTGGCTGTGAACGACCGAGGCAATTGAGCTTCATCTTCAAAAGGCCTCGGAACGTGTGCAATAACTGGAAGCTGATAGACAGTGATCAGATTATCTTTTTGCAGAATCTTAAACGACTAACCTCGTCACTCGTTATCTGATTACTCTCTCGTAGTATATGACTGATGGCATCACGAGCCCATCGAACTTTTGCGATAGACCATTTCTCAGGCTCCCATTTCCGCCGCGGCGCGTATACAGTTGGCCACAACGTATTTTTCAACACGAGTGAGGTTTGCGTTAAAGCGGGATTGCAGGGGACAAGAACCTGATAGGGATCCCCGATATCGACGTTGGTAGGGAGTAAAGGAGCAGAAGATGAGACACTGAGAAGGAGCGTAGATGTGCAATCTTTTTTCCTGATGCGTTTGAGGTGCGCTAGAGTATCGCTCTCCAGACCTGACCGTTTCAACCAACTATCGGCGATGAGTAATGGTCAACCACATTGGAACGGGGGATAGTCTCACTTTAACATCGTCGCTATGTGTTTCGAGTCTGGGATGTCAACGACCCATGCTTGCACTAAACGGCGGGTTACACTCTCAATTTTCGCAAAGCTGGGTTGAGCTTACTTGTTCTGATATCGTCCATATTCTCCTCTTCTTCATCTACTTGGAGCTTCTTCCAAATGAACGGAAGAGAGTCACTTTCCAAGATATCGTTCGGGTCGTCAGGACCCAGCAGTTCAGTATCATCTCCTTCATCATCTATAGCCAGGATATCGAAAAATGCAGGTTGGTCATGTTGATCAAGCGAAAGTTGAGGCTCCAGAGTCTCCGCGATGCCCACTGGATCAAACCAGAGCTTATGACCGTAGAAGATACACAACTCTTCGTCTGGATTGATTGTCCTTACAGATGCATACTTGATACACTCATGAGCACGATCGAGCGTGTATGTCACATTGGGATGAGTGGAATGATTAAAAAGGGAACCTAAGCAACGTCATGTGTGTTTTAATGAGAAACCGATATTGGTGTGCAGATCTGAAGGAATCTCACCGAGCCCAAGGGCAAGTGCCATTCGTCCATCTCGCCATTTGAACGTGTAATGATCCAGGATCGTATGTCTACCATGGTCTTCATATTCAGACTCGGAGAAAAGCAGCACTGGGCTAACTTCGATCACGGTCTGTGGTTGTATAACGCGAGATGCTGTGAACCATAATCTGTCTTCAACTTTTGGTCGGATAACTGAGATTGCTCACCATAAACACCTCGTCCCTTGCCTTCTGCAATCTTTATGTAGCATCCTTGGTCATTCAAGGTCCAGTCGCTCTGGGATGATGATTTTTTTGTAGATGTTTCTCCTGAGCTGATTGAAGCGCTGTCTGACGCGGTGGCCGTAAACGGTAAAGCAGCCATCTCACGTGTTGAAACACGTCCTAACACGTCTTCGACGACGGGCCTATGCTTGGCTCACCGAACAGCACAGCTCAAGGGACATCTGATATTCAGTTACAACTTCAAGGGCCCCTGCTATTTGAACCTCGTCCTGAAACTCTGGCGAACGGGTCATGGCACCTCCTCTATCTCCCCGACCACGTCCTAGAATCTTACTTATATCCCTAATACCAGTGGCTTCATGGTTTATCGTTCGGCCTTTGCTTGATCCCCTGCCTCCACTGCCAGCCCTATGGGCCTCAGTTGGATTTTCCATATTTGCATTCCTTGCGGCGTTTTACTTGATCCCTGCGCTTGGACCAACTTTCGTGAAAGCCAACCTGAAAGGGAAGGACCTCTTGAAGGTCTACTCTGATCCTATGTTCGTGTCATCGCATGAGGGAAATGATGATTGCTGACGTATATCTCAAGACCAGAGAGTCAAGGCCTTGTCTGCGCATCAATATACATTCTGCTATTAATCCTGTTCATCCCTTTTCCTTTCTCCACTTCCGTCGCGAACCTTTCAGGCAGTGGAAGTAAAGCAGAAGGATTGCAGGGCACTGCCTTTCTACATCATGAAGTTAGTGTCTTCTCGATTGTCGAATAAAATGATGTGTAACAAGCGATATAGCTATCGGTATATCTCTCGTCATTGCTATCGCTCTTAATGGCCACGTTACTGGGATTCCTCGATGATGTATTCGATATCCGATGGAGGCATAAGCTGCCTATCCCACTCATTGCTGCCATACCGCTTTTGATGGTTTACTATGCGGAAGGAGGGAATACACATGTGGTTGTACCCCTTCCTCTTCGGCCATTCCTTGGCCTTCTTGTCAACCTAGGTTGGTAATTTTCAATACATATCATCGATTGTGATATCTCAGTCTGCCTTTAGGACCCTTGTATTATCTCTACATGTCACTCCTTTCGACATTCACGACCAACAGCATTAATATTCTAGCTGGAATCAATGGTTCTGAAGTCAGCCAGGCATTAATAATTGCTATCTCAGTTATTATCAATGATCTCTTATATCTGCCCTTGCCATTTGACTTCCGTATACCCTTGCACCTTCTCGGTAATCAAACTGAAGTGGAGGTTGGTGGCGCCTGGC
The DNA here is from genome assembly GCA_001658105.1 of Rhizopogon vinicolor AM-OR11-026. Taxonomy (NCBI): domain Eukaryota; kingdom Fungi; phylum Basidiomycota; class Agaricomycetes; order Boletales; family Rhizopogonaceae; genus Rhizopogon; species Rhizopogon vinicolor. The sequence continues at coordinate 25,151 of KV448402.1, read as the reverse complement.
ATGCAGGAATGGCCTATGGAAGTAGCGAACTCGTTGCGAGACATCTCTTCAGTCTGTACTTCATGCTTCCTCTTGTAGGTGTCTGCCTTGGATTTATGTACCATAATTGGTGGGTCTTAATCTTTCGTTAGCCCTCCCCCCGAGTTTGAGATTTTTGATCATCCATGTCTTAGGTATCCTGCGCGTGCGTTTCCGGGAGACACGCTTTGTTATGTCACTGGAATGGCCTTCTCCGTGGTTGGAATACAAGCACACTTCTCCAAGACGTTGCTCCTATTCTTTATTCCCCAGATTTTCAACTTTCTACTGTCATGTCCCCAGCTCTTCGGTATCGTGCCGTGTCCTCGACATCGCGTGCCAAGGTTCTACTACCATCTTTGAGTTATGAATATCAACATTGACCAACGCGTGTCATTCTCTAGATTTGACCCTGATACCAATCTGCTGCACCCCTCAAAAACGATATTTGACAAAAAGCCTCCTACCAAGCTCGCTTCCGTTACGCTTCATGTATTGGCCACACTCGGTCTCACACAACTGACTGTAGATCCAACAAGCGGAGTTGTCGTTGATGCTACCAATTTGACCATCCTCAACTTCCTTCTCTTGCGTCTGGGTCCGATGAACGAGAAGAGGCTCGTTCAGGTACTTATGTGCACTCAGGTATGTAGACTTAACATTAGCCCACTCGTCAGATTACTGACGCTGACATTTCCGTCCTGGCCCTTTCCTAATAGGTCGCAGGCAGTATCCTTGCTTTCACCATACGTTATGGTTTAGCTGGCCTCCTCTATGATGGTGACAGGCGGTGATGTATACATGTGCTAAATATAGCGATTTGCACAACGATTCAAAGGAAGCATTGTCGTGGCGTACCAATGGCGGGGGACATTTACTAAAGACGTACTTCTGTGAGGTGAGGAAGAGCATGTACTCGTCGCGGTCAGCGACAACGGGAAGGGAGTTGAGGGCGGTATCTTAGTAATTTAGATATGTAGTTGCGCAATATATGATGGCGTTTCAAGTTCGTACAGCTAACTAAGACGGGTACCATGCTCCTCCATGAGCCCACTTGATTCATGGCATGCGGGCTCCCGCGAAAAATGGTGTACTGCTTAAAGGGATGGTTGGGTGGGAATGGTGTCAATGCCCTCATCACCTAACCCAACATGTCCGACCTCAAATTATTAACTCGTCCATATCATATTGATATCGGTATGCCAACAATTGCAAAGTCGTATCTACGAACTACATGTCGGCCGAATTTTGGTACGTGATGACCCCGTTGAAAGTCCGTATAACGCCGCCATTTGCGTCGGGATTAGAGCGTAATAGAGCAATCACGTTCATGAAGTGCTTCATAGCTCCATTTTCCGGTCATGAATAGGCTGTTATCGCCCTACCGGCATGTTTTTGGCCCTTCAGAATAGGTGTGTAGGAGTTCCAGGTGGAATCACATGTCACCATCTGTACCTCACCATGGGTCTACTGAACACAAAAGAGAAAAATCACATTTGCCTTTTAACAACAGCCCATATCTTCTTACTGCCATCCCCGAATCTTCACTCTCACTGCTATGACATACGCTGAGCGCGCCGCTTTTCAGGCTGAGGTCGCTGAGGTCGAACAGTGGTTCCAGGTGAGCCCCCTAACTGTGAGAACCGAGCCATTGTATTGAACAGCATCGATCATAAAGAGCCCACGTTTCGCCAGAGTAAAGCGGCCATATACTGCAGCTCAGGTCGTCGCAAAGCGCGGGTCTATCTCGATTAAGTATCCTTCTGAGATTCAAGGCAAGAAACTCTTCGCCCTGCTCTCGGAGCACGCCAAGAATGGTACGCCATCGCACACATACGGAGCGTAAGTGACCTCCATATTGATACTTTGTATGACGATCTTGATGGAAGGCGTGCAGTCTAGACCCTGTGCAAGTCACGCAAATGGCGAAGTACCTCGAGACAATATACGTTTCTGGTTGGCAATCTTCCAGTACGGCTTCGTCCACCAACGAGCCTGGGCCCGATCTTGCGGGTATGCACTCTTACTTTGGCAATCATATTTTTTTTTGACTTGCATTCAGATTACCCCTCGAATACGGTTCCTAACAAGGTTGAACACCTTTTTATGGCACAGCTCTTCCATGACCGTAAGCAACGCGAGGGGCGTTCAAATATGTCTGAGGCAGAGCTTGCTGCAACTCCATACATTGACTACCTCCGCCCACTTGTTGCCGATGCCGATACTGGACATGGTGGCCTCACTGCAATCATGAAGCTCACCAAGATGTTCGTTGAGAAAGGTGCAGCTGGTATCCATATCGAGGACCAAGCACCAGGTACAAAGAAGTGCGGACACATGGCGGGCAAAGTCCTTGTGCCCATATCTGAACACATTAACCGCCTCATCGCCATTCGTCTCCAATACGATATCATGGGTGTCGAGAATTTGGTCATTGCTCGAACCGATTCAGAAGCTGCTACCCTGATTACCTCAAACATCGATGATCGCGATCACCCCTTCATTCTCGGCTCCACGAACCCGAACCTCCCGCCCCTTGTGAATGTCATGACTGATGCTGAGAATACCGGCAAGTCTGGTGATGATTTACAGGCGGTCGAGGATGCCTGGACCGCGTCTGCCAACTTGCAGTTGTTCTCGGAGACCCTGGCTAATGCCCTGAGTGCACAAGGTGCATCAAAGTCTTCCGTTGACCGATTCATCTCTCGCGTATCGCATTCGTCATACCCTCAAGCGGTAGTTATCGCACAGAGGGAATTCGGTCTCAAGTCTGTACCCTACTGGGACTGGGACACTCCCAGGACCCGGGAGGGTTTCTATCGCTACCAAGGTGGCACCCTATGTGCGATTCAACGTTCTATCGAGTATGCACCTTACGCCGATGCCTTGTGGATGGAAACCAAGAAACCGATCTTGTCTCAAGCTCGCGAGTTCGCACACGGCGTGCACGCTGCTCGCCCAGGTCATTGGTTGTCGTACAACCTTAGTCCTTCATTTAACTGGGAGGCTGCTGGCCTAAGTGCCCAGGACATGAAAGATTTCGTCTGGGAGCTTGGTAAACTCGGCTTCGTCTGGCAATTCATCACGGTCAGTTCTTGAAACATCAAGTAACGTGTAAACTGATTGGATCCTCCTATCAGCTCGGCGGCTTGCACTCCAATGCATACATCAGTGACCTCTTCGCTCGCTCATACGCGACGGAAGGTATGAAGGCATACGTCGAGATTATTCAGAGAAAAGAACGCGAAATTAGCTGCGATGTCTTGACGCATCAAAAGGTTGGAAATACTTCTATCTCATACATGCACTCTGAAGCTGATACTTCAATAGTGGAGCGGTGCGGATTACGCTGATAACCTCATAAAGACAGTTACCGGTGGTGTATCTTCCACAGCAGCGATGGGCAAGGGTGTCACGGAAGACCAGTTCAAGTCCAAATTGTGATCCATCTACTCACTACGTATTCATTCATGATCATCTTCCACGTTCTATCCCATTGCATGTACAAAATCTACATACAGATATAGGATCATTTTTGTATTGTCGTTGCTTTCACCGTTGTTTATGTATGGCTTTTCGAGTACTCACATCTAAAAAGTAGTCTCGTCCACCGGCATTTGCCGATTGATCAAAGCATCTGATATACCCAGAAACTAACTTGAAGTACTACACATACCTCCGAGAACTACAGCTTCAAGACCTACAAGGCGTGTCAGAAGAAACGATCTCTGATGAGTTCAAAAGATCGCATACAAGTGGCTACTTCCTTCATCCTTCAATCGCCACCGGGAGAGATCAACGATGTCTTGAACGGTGCTTAGCACTTACAGAGTCTGCCCCTCCATGCAATGCTGATCAATATGCTATCTCCAATCTTGTGTAGATGTTCGCGTCATTGTAGATGACGACGAGAGGTTAGAGGAAGGCGTCCTTCCCGCACTTAGAGAATATAACCTCGCGCAGTTCACAACGGTCGACGTGCCAGGTGAACATCATCAGGTCAGTAGCTAACTTGGCGCGTTAGGTTACCGTTATTCAGTGGATTTTTGCTCTAGACAATCGTCAGCGAATTTGCACGTGTACCCGGCTCCGACGAAGAACGCTATCTGGATCCCCGATCCAAAACATCTTTCATTTTCAACCACTTAACTCTAGTGAGTCGTTACTTTCGGTCTCGAATGATGGTCACCAACATCATTAGTAGGAAGCAACAGATCCTCAGTCAGAGGAACCTTCAGAGGCTGAGTCTCAAAGGTCAGTGAATCAAAGATCGTCAATGAGGTGCACGGGACTTATCGAATATCAGAGCAGCATTGGAATCTGCTGCCTTGTCATACTTGAGTTCGCACTACCACGATGGAGTTGCTACTATTTTCGCCATGTCAACCACTCAATTCGTGGTTCAGATTGTCTCCAACAAATACAATCCATCAAACTACTGGTTTGTTTGATTGTCATATCTTGTATGCCGAACTAAATCACCTATACAGGGCTGGTAGATGGCGCTCGCAATATGAAATAGATTTCGAGAGTAGGAGCATACAAGGCAAAGTCCTTGTAAACGTTCACTACTATGAACAAGGCAATGTCAGACCCATCACAAGATACATTTCCATTTGTCTAATATTAAGAACAGGTTCAACTCAATACATCTCACGACTTGTCAATATCAATACCAGCGGCAGTGTCATCAGTACCTCATACATCGGCGGCATCCAAGATATTTGCATTGATCGAGGCTGAAGAGTCGCGATGCCAGACATCCCTGAATGACTCATATCATGAGATGGGAGAGAAGACGTTTAAAGGGTTGAGACGTGCTTTGCCTTTAACTCGACAGAAGATAGACTGGGATAAGGTGTGTTTTCCTCATTGTCATACTCGTTACTCTCATCTAACTTGTCTAGACCATGGGATACAAACTAGGCGCTGAACTTATCGCTAGTAATCGTGCTTTCGGCGCTCATCCTCGATAGTGGTATACGTGGGACTCAGCTCTCATTCATCTGTACTTGTATTTCCAGGAATAAAAAAAAGCCATTGCACTGAAATAACTTACTTACTTACATCTAATTTCTTACTTGCAACTGGACAAAATGTGAAAAGCGACTTGGGATTGAGTGTGCCGAGCCCCCACATAAAAAAGGAGCGATTTATCTTCCTTTGATTTGGTCTGCCTAAGGGAGACTGGCGAGCTCCAGGGACAGTCCTCAGTGGCATGGTTTTGTCTTGTCATCGATGTTCACAGTCCAACAGTGGACCTTCCGCTTTTCTTTTAACATGCGGAAGCTGCAAGAGAGCCTGGCATCACAGTACGTGACTGGTCGTCCTAGACAACAGACGTATCAAAGGCGTATATAACCACTTGTCTCCAGGATGTCACGTCCCTCCCGTTGAAGACACTGAACTCATCCAGCGCATTCGTTCCACAAACACAAACGATCATGATAATGGCCTCGCCGGCTGGAGGTGCAAACGGTGCAAGAAGAAGCAAGCGGCTGAGACGAACATCAAAACTACAGCTCAACCGTTGATACCTGATGACAACAAACAACTGCCTTCGACTCACATACAAGGGATTACATTTCCGAATGACCAGAAGAGAGAAGCAGATAACGCGAACGTTGCAAGTGTCGGTGATATCGTTGGTCCAGCGCCGAGTGTCGACGCAACCATCTGGCTATCCCATAATGTCCAAGGCACAGAACTCAATGGCCATGGCAGCCGGTATCAACAGCAGCAGAAAAGCCATGCAGATAGTCATTTGGAAAATACAGGTGTGGAGAACTGGACTTGGAGTTTCTGGGCTCTGACCACCTATGTCTTCCAGATACCGACTCACTCCCGACGACTATGATTAAAAAGCTCCAGGTCAAACGCGCGCTCCAGGAGCAACGTCATGATCGTCCAGGGGCATACCATGATCATGATCATGACCTGGAGCTCTATTCAGGTCAGCCCGCCGCATATACCAAGTACGCCCGTGCACCAGATGGAAAGAAGCTTGTTTCGCGCGAGCATATATCACGCCCTCCACCACGCATAAAATGCATAAACTCTCGCTCTGCTACTTTGGCCCCCGAAAGAACTAATCGCTCCCCGTCCGCTTCACAGCCCGATCGAGACGAAGAACACCTTCATTATGATTCGGTAGTGGAAAGCCCTGGTGAGGGTAGTGCGCCGACAAAGGGCACTCCTACAGACACTTCTTCAGGACCGCCGGTCGAACATGGCGACATCCGCATGAAGAGTCTCGATGATGATAACGACGATCTCTACGTAACTCCTGCCTCACGATTTAGAAATTCCACGCCTGGCCCGTCTAAGGTTCAGCAACAAGAACGAGTCGGAGAGATCGATGATGACGCTGGTGGATTTTCGCACTCACATCATGAACCGAACGGCCAGAACAGATTCACGAAGGTCAGTTCCAAGTTAATGTAAACCATCTAGTCCTGACATGACTCAACAGCAAACACCAAAGGCAGAGGTAGAGGCACCGTTGGGCCCTAATTGGTTGAAAGCTCGACACTCGGTTCCCAGTGATGACCCGTGGCACCGTTTTTGTGGTCGGCGGTCCAGCGTGTATGGTGACGGGAGACGTAAAAAACCTAAAGCCAAATTTCATGTGGTGCACGCGGCGGCGACCCTAGATGAGGGACTACTCGAGTTTTTGTTCTTTCGTGACTGGTTTCACCAAATACAAGCCGACATAGCAACATGATATTTCTATCTATTATGACCACCGTAGTCAACAATCCTACTTAGGTCCTTGTAACTGCAAGTTCACCAAGAAAAAGCCAATTATAAATCATTTGTCTACCGCTGTAGTATCCGTGCTAAAACGCCGCTGCAAGATATTTGTTTACTTCTTCCCATAGCCCACAGTAATGCCGGCCTTCAGGTAATTTGTCCAATGGACCCTGCCACGCACTGATTCCCTTCAGGCGGGGAAAGATATTGGACAAGGCACGTGCGGCCTCATCTGGCTTGGCCACCAATGAATCTCCCAAGCTCAGGTGCGTCACTGCCTGATTTCGCACCACAGGCCTGTCCTGGTCCGTGTCATGCGGGGACGGCGGAAATAAATCTAGAGCATTTACGACTATCGCAATTTGATAAAGCCTCGGGCACAGAGCGCACAGCGATTCGAGACCGCGGACGGTGATCAATGGCCTAGTGGATGTGCGCCAGCCACGACCTTCGTTGAGGCAAAGGACCTCAAGCTCTGGCCAGGAGCTTGCCATCGTTGCAAGATCCGAGTCACCCAGAGAAAATGACAAGCACACACCCAGATCTAAAGTTCGCAGTTTAGTGAAAGCGAAAAGTGGCCTGAATACATCCAGATTGATGATCTTCAAGTCAGGAAGCTTGGAGATACCGAGAGTAGCACTTGAAAGGCTGTCGCGGACTTTAATGTGGCGCATTGCACTACATTGATTGGCGCATTGACTGGATTGAAGGGTGCGAAAACACTCCGTCAAGGAAGCAGTGGTCGGTGCTTCGGAGACGTTGAAGACTACTGTCTGCAGAGACCTACATCCAGGTTCCATAAGGGATGTGATAATTGGGACGCTATACGCGCGAAGATGTAATTTGCGTAGGTTGCAGAACCACCAGCGATCAGCACGGTCTTTAGCTGTCATGAAACTACGAAACACTAAGCCTTCATTGCTGCTGGAAGCCCACGAAGGAATACCCAAGCTCAAAGTCATGAGTGACTTGAGCTGAGACAGGTGTAAAAGATCTGCTTCGCTAATTGTCGACGACCCGCATTCTAAGGTGGTGAGGCGAGGCAGTCGACAAATGGTTCGAACGGCAGAGGGGCCATCGTCTCCTGACAAGGATATGACTGAATGTTTGCTTATTGACATCCTGAGGAGGTTTGGGCAAAGTTTTGGAAGCGAGGCGAGGAAGGGAAAATGGTGAGGTTTCTGGAAAGAGAAATCTAGCTCGAGCGACTCTAGAGTAGGACTTAAGAATAGCCGAATATACACGTAACGTGATCGATCCGTGTCCGTCCAAGAAAGTTGGCGGAGGTTGGGAAGTAAAGGGGTGGTGGTACGCATGTCGCCTAGAGACCGCAGTCGCTCTGTCAGGATCAATTGGGAATGATTGTCATTTGCACATGCCAGAGGGGGACATGATAGTTTGCGGACACGAGACGCAGCGCGTTGGAAGGATGTGGATGGCACTGATGAGCACGGGTCCTTGGAAAATTCAGTCAGTATCACGGTTGCCATGGTTCGATGGAGTGTGCTTACATCTGAGACACTGGGTTTCAGATATTGTATTAAGGGCCACACGTCCCACAGTTCCGACCATAAGAAGTCCAATGCCAGAGGCGATAGGAAGCGACAGGTCCGAGCAACAGCGTTGAGCTGGCTATGTGACTTGTCTGTTTCCCATAATGCAGCAAGTATGCTCAGCAAAATTTCGTCAACTAACAATGCGTGATGCATGGTAGAGATAATGGAAAGAAGTGCAGTCGGACTGATGATAACGCTGGGGGAGATGTGTGAGCCTATCTCGCTGAACGGGAGCGGGAATTTATGTGATAGACGAAATGATCACTATCGATCGATCGCTTTATGCAAAGCTAGGCGCTTGATTTATACCCAAGGCAATAATTCGTTATCGGGGATGTTTGGGATGAGAATTCCAAAACAAAATTGTCTTTTACTGAACGGATTCATATACTGTCATTCATGCCATCATGGAGACCGTTCGACATGTGAAGTCGGGAGAAGTAGAAGGGTGGTTTAGAGTTGCAGGTTTGATGAACGACTGGCGGAGCTACCGTGGAACTATGGCGTTGCTGTCCAAGCTCGCAGTCACATGTATTGTGATTGCAAAGTCAGGAATGTAATCTTGCCGAAGACTGGCGCGATCCCTCTCTGCATCCCTCTCATCCGAGGGAAGCGTAAATGACTCATTAATTATTCCGTACAGCTAAAGTTAGAAGATCAGATGCAATGCTATCGGGTGAATGAGACGAAATGGTAACCTGACACAATCCTTTAGCGCAAGCTGGGGATAATCACGACCCTGACTGAGATCTGTGTGCTCTGTTAATTCAGACCAAAACTGAACCCTCGGAGCGTGAGTGCGCGTGTAATACAACGTGGCAATGAAGACAATTATACCTCAAGATTGGTGATGAAGTTCCTGGCGGTAGCAGCCCCTCTGCGAAGGAAAGTTCCGAGTAGGGCATGCGTCAGAACTTTAGATTATGATTTGTTAAGTACGAGGTCAGGCCTGTGAGCGTATGTACAACTGCCCAAGAATGACTCACCCCAATATTCATATTCATCGCCATAAAGGAGTGCAGTGCGGTGCAGATGCGAATCGGATCATAGAACTGTCTGAATCTTGTAATATTTCAGGGATTCGGTAGCTCGGCGGCGTACGCCGTATACGCAAATCGTAGTGACCTGAAAAGATTTTTTTTGAGAATTAGTTTCGATATTAAGGCTAGGATTAGCAGCCGAGCAGAGTTTACATACATGTTTTTGCCTTGGAAAATCGATGAGCGCCTGTCGCGCTGGGTTGACCGGGGGCGATGCACCAACTGTTGCATATCCGACCCCGGTAAACTTATCAGAATTCTTGTTCCATGTTCCATGTCCCATAAAATATATGTGGTTTAGATGAGAAACCGTCCATTGCATACAAGCCCACCTATCGAACGCACGGACTGGAGTACTGAGTCAACATCGTGGAGGAATATATGTACAGGGTCTGACTTAGAAATGAGCGCTTGCTCAATGAGCAAAGCCGAAATGGAGCGAAAAACCAGCGCGGCACGGAGGCAATGCGGGTTTTGACATCATAGATGTTTCTGCAATCGGGTTGTTACGTGCAGGAACAATTGAAGTATGCACAAAGAACGTTCGAACCACATCACGGTGGGGTCGGGGTTCTTCGGTACGTGCTTTCGGGCTTGTCTAGTACGATAATATTATGTATGTAGTATTGCTTCGGCTCTCGGTTTAGTGTTGCACAATTACGGGCGGCACAATGCACTGATACGTGGCATGAGATGCAGCGCAAGTGATTGGCATTATAGAAAGCAGTAGTGCTTACTACAAGTCGTACACATACTCAAACATCATATACATGCGACCCCTCCACCACACAACCCCCCTCCAGTCCGTTACCTTCATGACATGACGATCCTCGATGGAAACAGCGAAAGCGATCTCATTAGTTTGCTCAACACCATTCAAGAACTTACGGAGCAGCTTACACAGAACCGCTCTATATCAACTTTACTCCATGCTTCAGCCGGAGCTGTAAAGGTTTGCTACCTCCTCGATACTGTCAACCTAGAAAACCTCGACTGACTGATTCATAGACTCAAGCAGCGCATACACAGACGGGTTTTGTTCTCCGCAGGTGGGGTGTTGCATAGAATGCATAGAGTAAACTGACCGTGCCACCCGCAGGTTCAACCTCGATAAGTCTCAAGGTTCGTCCAACTAATCATTGCCAATACAACTTTACTGATCTCCTTCCTTGAACGCAGATGTATACGATGTAGAGCTAGAGCGCATGAACAACTCTCTTGCAGCTGAGAATCAGACGTTGCAGCATGATAACAAGCAGCTTGGTGTTCTCATTCGGGAGTATGAGCAGACACTCGAGAGTGTAATGAGTGCGTTCCGCAGAAGAGCTGTACGTGCATACATTTACGTCGTGACAGCTCATTCACGAAGAACAACAATATGTCCTTTCCCCCTCCCTACCAACATAATGTGCCGCTCTGTGTACATTCGTTTCCTGTGGTGATTAACATGCGCAGCGTGACGTCCAAGAGCACGAGCTCGCTCTCATTCGCGAGTACGAATCCAAGCTTATTGCGAGGGAGTCGGAGGACCTTCTCCTTGCACTATCTGCTAGTACCGCCCAATCCGCAGCCCTGGGGCGGATATCAAATATGCTGCGTCACCTCATGCGTATACTCCATGGAGAAGACTCCAAAGGTGCCGATACGCCTGAGGCTAAGAAAGAGAATACGGAGTTTGATTTCGAAGAAAAGGAAGACTGGTCCCTTGAGAGGGACTGCGAGCTTTCACGGCTAGAAAGGGAGAACGCCGTATTGCGTAGAATGCTTGGAATGGAGGTGCAGGAAGTAGACCCAAATACTAAATGGAATATTACAGATTATCCAGCGGACCATTCACACCTGCTCGGATCTCATCCCGACCCAAGCAATCATATTCCTCAACCTCCCCAACCGCAGAGGAGAATCCTGAACGGAGCACCAGGCTCAGTGGGACCATACGGAACTTACAAGAAGGGCAAACCGGGTTGAACAGAGCGTAGGGCGGTTCTCTCGTTGATGCATATCTGTTGGCCTTCAGTCTACATATTTCATCGTGGACTTTTTTTACATTGATACCATAGTTTGACCGAGGATCCCCACAATTTTTAATGCGTCCGAGTCTGCACGCAAGAAATGGCAACTTCTCATCATACTTTGTTACCTTGTTTACTACCTTGTTTACCAAGGTCACTCCCCAGTCATAATTGGGGATGAAAGACACGGTACCTTCGTAGGATATTTCCAGCATTCTGTTCACGCGCCACGGGTTCAAAACCATGTCACATACTATTATGTACAGGAGCCACGGACTCCAACTAAAACCTTCCTGTAGCAATTGCTAAAATACCTCAACAGACTTCAACCTGCAGACTGATGAGTCTGGTGTACTTCATGATAAAATTGATCCCATCCACATTTGTGCTTCGACCCCTTTAACATCGTCGACGACAAATATCCACTTGGGATCTGCCGGCGAAGCTCAGCCATATTCCTAGTAGCTCCGATAATCTTCATAATTAGTTTCTCCGGGTCCAGCTGGCATGAGTAGACCTTCAAAGTATTTATCTTCACAGATAACATGAAGACTGCGAGACAGTAGTGTTGTTGGCAGAACTCTGCCATTCTGCCGATATTAAACTGCCGAACGGCAGTTGCCGGCAGCTGGTCGAGGGCCTTTGGCAGAAGTCGGCAGAAATCAATGTCAATCTTATAAGTTATTTGTACTTATGAGCAAACAGTAGAATTTTAACAATTCGAACGAGTGTTTCTTGGGCTTTGTGCACGCTAACGTTGTAGATATGTCCTTGCCAAGGCCAAAGGGCTGTCCCACTCGAGAAATCATCACCGACCACTTTGTCCAAGCCGAAAAAGTCCAGAATTCATCTAATCGTCACTTTTTCAAATGCAACTACTGTTCAAAGTCTATAGAAGGCCGTGACGACAAACCTCTCAAACATATTCTCAACTGGAATGCTTGCCCCACAGCCCCTGACCACGCTCGCACAGAAGTCCGTAACTATCTTGCTACCAAGAACGGAAATCAAGATCTTATACTCCCACCTATTGTGGATGTAAATTCTACTTCATCCCCCGAACCAACTTCAGGAGGCGCGACTCAGGATCACACTCCTGTACTCTCACACAAACAGAAGAACCTCTGGGTTTGTTGATCTTCCAGTCACCCCAGAGCAAGCAACACGTGCAAATTTCAAACTGTTTTGGTGAGTAACACTCAAGGATAATATTGGCTGTATTCTGACTATGTAAAAACAGATTTATTGTTCATGCCAATATACCATTTCGATCGCAGAGAACTGGTTTTTTCGTAACTTTCTTGACGAAATTCAGCCCTCCTATCAAGCACCATCACATTATGTACTGTCACATTCAATTATGGATAGCGAAGTTGCATGTGTCCAGATTGCGGACATTGCACGTCTCAAGGAACGCAAAAGGCTTACATTTTTGCTTGATGGGTGGGAGGATAAAATCAGACGAAACTTGATACATTGAGCGAAACACTAAAATGAACTCCAGAAAACCACTTTCTCATATATGTCTCCGAGAAGATGCACACGCTGCCGACGTTGAACGTTATTTCTCAGGTCTTGGTGGGGTACACTCAGCCGGAACACGGACTTGACACAGCCCTGGCAGACCAACTTCAAAGGTCTTTTGCATGGGTACCTCCACTTGCTAGTAACTCTCGCACAGACTCAGACGATGAATTTCTTGTGGGCCCAGAGTCAATTACAGGCGAGGAATTACTCGAAGAGTTTGACAGGTTTGAACACGAGATGCGGGAGTCACGCGCATTGCAAGAAGGTAGCAATTTGTTCACAGATAAAGTCCCAGATGTTTTCACAGGAGGTACCATTGATTTGAATGAGCTGGAGAAGGTCGACAGAGGCATTGCACCTACAGGATTTATCGAAGAGATTGACGTGGTTAGTCGTGGGTCACAAGGCATGGAAGCAGGGTGGAACATCAATGCGCTGTTGACATCAGAGGGTGTCACATCAATGTAGCTTAGATAATTTTTGCCGCTATCTAAGAACCACTCTTGAGTGCTCAAAAATACTCAAAACTATTTTGCCGATTTCTGCCACTCTGCCATCTGCCGTTCTGCCGTTTTTTTGGCAGAATCGACCCAAAATATTTCTGCCCCCTACACTAGATGTCTCGATCCAAAGGCGTTGCCCTCGTTACCGGCTCAGCACAAGGAATTGGCCGCGCGATAGCAATCAGATTGGCACAAGACGGATTCGATGTAGCGCTCAACGATCTGCTTGTAAAGAACGCAGCACTGGAAGATCTCGCGGCCGAAATTCAACGGGGTGGAGAATCAGAGGGTTCCTACCATCCAAGAACATGCATCGTAGCTGGCGATGTCAGTAAAGAAGACGAAGTGAAGCGCATGATCGACACTGCAGTTGACGAGCTAGGTAGTTTAAATGTCGTGAGTAGTGGTGCGGGAATAGATGGTCATTGGACTCACGACCGTCACACTATCGCAGATGGTCGCGAATGCCGGAATTATGGTAACGACAAATATCTTAACTGGTGCATGAATCGATTGTGAAACGGAGTTGACATACTGATGGCTCACGTTTATTTAGCAACCGTAGAAGACTGGGAACGTATTATGACGGTCAACGCCACCTCGGCATTCTTGTGCTACAAGTACGCCGCAATGCAAATGGTGAAACAGGGGTGTGGTGGTCGCATTATTGGTGCCAGCTCCATCGCAGGGAAGCAAGGTAAGGTATCCTCCCTACTTCGAGCGTGGCGCATGACACTACGATGTCTTGAAGCTTCGGCCAATTCTCCGCCGTACAGCGCAAGTAAGTTCGCTATTAGAGGCCTAACACAAGCGGCTGGTGGGACTAGAGTCCCCTCATGCATGGAGATTAGTATTAACGATCGCACTAAGCATTGCAGCTTGGGCGAAATGGAATCACGGTTAATTCTTATGCTCCAGGTGCCACAGAAACGCCCATGAGTAAGTGCTCCGTGCATTATATTTGTGTTCTGTCGATGCAGAACCATGGACAGTGGCTGCTGTAAGGGCTCAAGATGTAAAACAAGACGCCAAGATTCAAGAGGTACGACCTGGTTCTCTGCGGTTCCATAACTTAGCTAAAGTATGATGCAGACAATCGACGCTTCTGCTGTTGGATACATCGGACAGCCGGAAAACATCGCCAGCGCTGTTTCATACCTAGCTTCCGAAGAAGCTCATTTTATCACAGGCAAGCTTCTCGACCGGCATGTGTCCAGTGCGAACTAACCTGTAGTCCGTGTATCTTAGGACAATGCGTACGTTCGATTTGAACCCTGGTATCTCGCTCGAAAGACTGAAACAAACTGGTTACAGATATCTGTTGACGGTGGTCGGATGCTGTCTTGACGTGATAGAATAATTGAATGTATATGTGCTCAGCTCGCTGCAGCGGACGATACGAGGGCATGCGAAGTAGTGTCGGCACCGGAACCGCAAGATGTCAATTATGGATGTGCAGAAAGGGGCCTATATTGACCATTTGAGGGACACGAGAAGCCTTCATGTCTCCAGGCGACAGTTAAATTGCCAGTGAAGGAGAAGAATGCTACCAGCTTGGACGTCGAGAGCAAGCGGATTCCGGAAGGTGTGCCATCCGCTAGTAAAGTATGAAACTCGGTGAACTCGATGCATCTCCTCGAAGGGAAAAGACTTGCAAGGTCCCAACGATTACCATGAGATGGACTACATCTCCAATTGCTGATCTACTACATATTCCTGACATATGACAGTAAGAACCAATCAGTGGTTATCGAGATACACAGTGGATTCTGAACTCCGCGATTGTCGGAGTTCGAAACCAAAAAGAGGACTTATCATTAGTAATCACCCAAACTTTCACCATCGCCACCAAACATCGACGATGAGCTCGTTCACTCGCCCTCCTCCGGGCTTGCCGCCCCCACCACCAGGCATGCCTCCACCACCAGGATTTACACAGGCTTCCACTTCAAAAATGCCTTCTGAAGTCCTCGCACAAAAGACCCAGAAGTGGGTGTCCATGCAGAAGAAGCGCTACGGCGAGAAGCGCAAGGGAGGATACGTTGACATGGGCAAACAGGTGCGTGCAGTTGCTACTTAACCTCACAAGGTATTCTCTAATGACCGTGCAGGACCTGCCTCCGGAGCACGTCCGTAAAATCATCAAGGACCATGGTGACATGAGCAATCGCAAATTTCGCAATGATAAGCGTGTCCACCTTGGCGCCTTGAAATACGTCCCTCACGCTGTAATGAAGCTGCTTGAGAACATTCCGTACCCGTGGGAGCAGGTCAGGGAGGTGCCCGTCCTCTATCATATCACTGGTGCAATCACTTTCGTTAATGAGATCCCCCGCATCATCGAGCCCGTCTATCATGCGCAGTGGAGTTCCATGTGGCTAGCCATGCGTCGGGAGAAGCGTGACCGCAGACATTTCAAGCGTATGCGCTTCCCGCCATTTGATGATGAAGAGCCTCCGTTGGATTATGGTGATAACGTGCTGGATGTTGAGCCTCTCGAAGCCATTCAGTTGGAGCTTGATCCAGAAGAGGATGCTGCTATCATTGACTGGTTTTACGACCCAAAGCCACTGGTGGACACACCTGCGGTTAACGGTCCCTCATATCGTTACTGGCAGCTCACTTTACCTGTCATGGCGAACTTGTATCGGCTTGGGAGAACCCTGTTATCAGATCAACCTGATAATAATGCAAGCTACCTTTTCGACAAGAAATCATTCTTCACCGCCAAGGCTCTGAACATGGCAATTCCTGGAGGGCCGAAGTTTGAGCCATTGTACCGTGATATGGACGCGTTCGATGAAGATTGGAACGAGTTTAACGATGTCAATAAAGTTATTATTCGTCAACCAATCCGTACCGAGTACAAGGTCGCCTTCCCGCATCTGTACAACTCCCTCCCGCGCTCTGTTCACCTTTCTCCGTATCATGCGCCGAAGAATGTTTATATCCGCACGGACGACCCCGACTTACCCGCGTTCTATTTCGACCCACTTATCAATCCCATTTCCTTACGTGGAGCCACTCCGAAGAACGCACCACTCATTTCTCATGAAGACTCTATCTTTGGTCCGAACGACGCTGATGACGACGATTTCGAGTTGCCCGATGTAGTGCAACCGTTCCTTGAGGACAAGCCTCTCGAGAACGACCTTACCGCGGATGGCATCGCCCTATGGTGGGCGCCTGAGCCTTATAATCGGCGGTCTGGTCGTATGCGTCGCGCGCAGGATGTCCCCCTGGTGAAGAACTGGTACCTAGAGCATTGTCCTCCCAACCAGCCAGTCAAAGTTCGCGTGTCATACCAGAAATTGCTCAAGTGCTATGTCCTCAATGAGCTCAAGACTCGGCCTGAGAAGGCAATGACCAAGAAAAACCTCTTCCGGCAGCTGAAGGCGACGAAGTTCTTCCAGACGACAAAACTTGATTGGGTTGAAGCCGGTTTGCAGGTGTGCAGACAGGGGTACAACATGCTTAATCTCCTGATTCACAGAAAGGTGAGCTTCGGCGGAGACCGTACCGTTGGGGTACATTGAGGCTAATCTCCGTTCTCAGAACTTGAACTACTTGCATCTTGACTACAACATGAACTTGAAGCCAGTGAAGACGCTCACTACAAAAGAGCGCAAAAAGTCTCGCTTTGGAAACGCATTCCACTTGTGTCGCGAGATCCTACGTCTCACAAAACTCGTCGTGGATGCTCATGTTCAGTTCCGTCTTGGCAATGTCGATGCTTTCCAGCTTGCAGATGCGCTGCAGTACATCTTCTCGCACATCGGCGCGTTGACTGGTATGTACCGGTACAAGTACAAGGTTCGCACAACTCGTGTTACAGGGAAACTCTTTTACTGACTTCTCCTCATCCAGCTCATGAGACAAGTTCGTATGACAAAGGATCTCAAGCACTTGATCTATTACCGTTTCAATACTGGCCCCGTTGGCAAGGGCCCTGGGAATGGTTTCTGGGCTCCTGGCTGGCGTGTCTGGCTCTTCTTCATGCGAGGCATCGTCCCTCTACTTGAGCGTTGGCTTGGTAATCTCCTCGCGCGTCAGTTCGAGGGACGTAACAGCAAGGGTATCGCGAAAACTGTGACGAAGCAACGTGTCGAGTCGCACTATGACCTCGAGTTACGCGCGGCAGTCATGCATGACATACTTGACATGATGCCCGAGTCTATCAAGCAAAACAAGTCGAAGACAATCCTGCAGCATCTTTCGGAGGCGTGGCGTTGCTGGAAAGCGAACATTCCGTGGAAGGTCCCTGGAATGCCTACTGCGATCGAGAACATTATTTTACGGTACATCAAAAGCAAGGCTGATTGGTGGTGCTCAGTTGCGCACTATAATCGGGAGCGTATTCGGAGGGGTGCTACGGTTGACAAGGCAGTAGTGAAGAAAAATCTGGGTCGGCTTACTCGTCTGTACTTGAAGGCTGAACAGGAGAGGCAACATGGGTACTTGAAGGATGGGCCGTACATCAGCGCAGAGGAGGCCGTTGCAATTTACACGGCAACTGTGCATTGGCTAGAGAGTCGCAAATTTGCTCCTATCCCATTCCCGTAAGTGAAAAGGAAAGTTTCGCATTTGATGTACTCACCTTTTCTTTAGCCCTCTCTCGTACAAGCATGACACAAAACTTCTTGTCCTTGCACTGGAAAAGTTGAAGGAGGCTTACTCGGTCAAGGGTCGGCTTAACCAGTCGCAGCGTGAAGAGCTGGCGCTCATTGAGCAGGCGTATGATAATCCACACGAGTGTCTGTCGCGGATTAAGCGACTACTTCTTACCCAGCGGGCATTCAAGGAGGCTGGTATTGAGTTCTTTGATACCTACGACAAACTCATTCCATGCTACGACATCGAGCCTGTTGAAAAGATCACCGACGCCGTAGGTTTTAGTCTTTCATTCCATGTCATGCAGTGCTGACGTTATTATTATAGTATCTTGATCAATTCCTATTCTTCGAAGCTGATAAGAGAGGGTTGTTCCCTGCATGGATCAAACCTGCCGACACGGAGCCCCCGCCATTGCTCGTGTACAAGTGGTGTCAGGGTATCAACAACTTGACGGACATTTGGGAGACGAGCGAGGGCGAGTGCAATGTGATGATGGAGACTGTCTTCTCAAAGGTGTACGAGAAGGTCGACCTGACCCTTCTGAATCGTCTCCTCCGTCTCATTCTTGATCACAACTTGGCGGATTACATCACCGCGAAGAATAATACGGTGTTGACCTACAAGGACATGGCGCACACGAATGCGTTCGGTCTTATCCGTGGTCTTCAGTTCTCTGCCTTTGTCTTCCAGTACTACGGTCTCGTCCTTGATCTCCTCATTCTTGGCTTGCAGCGAGCTAGCGAAATGGCTGGTCCTCCACAGATGCCCAATAACTTCTTGCAGTATCGCGATTCGGCGACAGAGACTCGTCACCCCATCCGCTTGTACTCCCGTTATGTCGATCGCTTGCACATCCTCTTCCGCTTCTCCGCCGATGAGGCAAGGGACCTTATCCAACGTTATCTGAGCGCCAACCCTGACCCGACAAACAACAACGTTATCGGGTACAACAACAAGCGCTGTTGGCCTCGGGATTGTCGCATGCGTCTCATCAAGCACGATGTCAACCTCGGAAGAGCGGTCTTCTGGAACGTCAAGAACAGCCTGCCACGCTCGCTCACGACCATCGAGTGGGAGGATACCTTTGTCAGCGTTTACTCAAAGGAGAACCCACAACTTCTGTTTTCGATGTGCGGCTTCGAGGTCCGTATCTTGCCCAAGATTAGGACAATGGGTGGCGAGCAGTTCTCGTTGAAGGATGCCGTGTGGAACCTCACCAACGAGCAGACGAAAGAGAGAACTGCGCAGGCATTCCTCCGCGTTTCCGATGACGGTGTCCAGCAATTCAACAACCGTATCCGTCAAGTCCTTATGAGCTCAGGCTCCACGACTTTCTCAAAGATCGTCAACAAGTGGAACACTGCTCTGATCGGGTTGATGACGTACTACCGCGAGGCTGTCATCCACACAAATGAGCTCTTGGATTCCCTCGTGAAGGCAGAGAATAAGATTCAGACCCGTGTCAAGATCGGTTTGAACAGTAAGATGCCGTCCCGTTTCCCACCTGTCGTCTTCTATACACCGAAGGAACTTGGTGGTCTCGGAATGCTTTCGATGGGTCACGTTCTCATCCCGCAGAGTGATTTGCGATGGTCCAAGCAAACTGATGTTGGAGGTATGTTCACTCACGTTTTTGTAGCCAATCCTCGCTCACGTTAGTTCATTGGAACAGTTACACACTTCCGTGCTGGTATGACCCACGAAGAGGACCAGTTGATTCCGAACTTGTACAGATATCTTCAACCATGGGAAGCAGAATTCTTAGATTCAGCTCGTGTCTGGTCCGAATACTCCATGAAGCGGAAAGAGGCAAATGCCCAGAATCGTCGTCTCACTCTCGAAGATCTGGAAGATAGCTGGGACCGCGGCATTCCTCGTATCAACACCCTCTTCCAAAAGGACCGTCACACTTTGGCGTATGACCGCGGTTGGCGTGTGCGTACGGATTGGAAGCAATACCAGTTGCTGAAACAGTGAGCCGTTCTCCCGCTGTCTGAGTTTGTCATTAGCTAACGAAATGTCCATTACAGTAACCCTTTCTGGTGGACGTCTCAGCGCCACGATGGAAAACTTTGGCAACTTAACAACTATCGTGTTGATGTGATTGCTGCGTTGGGTGGTGTCGAGGGTATCTTGGAGCACACTCTCTTCAAAGGCACTTATTTCCCCACTTGGGAGGGTCTCTTCTGGGAGAAGGCGTCTGGATTCGAAGAGTCGATGCGGTACAAGAAGCTTACTAACGCCCAGCGGTCAGGTCTCAACCAGATTCCTAACCGTCGGTTCACGCTGTGGTGGAGTCCGACCATCAATCGCGCCAATGTGTATGTCGGTTTCCAGGTCCAACTCGATTTGACGGGTATTTTCATGCACGGCAAGATTCCAACCCTCAAGATCTCGCTAATCCAGATCTTCCGTGCGCACTTGTGGCAGAAGATCCACGAAAGTGTGGTCATGGACTTGTGTCAGGTTTTCGACCAGGAGCTTGAGCCTCTCCAGATCGAGACGGTGCAAAAAGAGACGATCCATCCTCGTAAGAGTTACAAGATGAACTCGTCTTGCGCCGATATCCTCCTGTTCTCGGCATATAAGTGGAATATCTCTCGTCCTTCACTGGTTACGGATGTAGGTCGCCTTGTTTTGGTTTATGAGCCTTGATCTGACTGCGTAATATGTTTAGAACAAAGACGTTTTAGACGGCACGACCAGCAACAAGTACTGGATCGACGTCCAGCTTCGCTGGGGCGACTTCGACACCCATGATATCGAGCGCTACACTCGTGCCAAGTTCTTGGACTATGTGTCCGACTCCATGAGTATTTACCCCTCTCCAACTGGAGTCATGATCGGCATGGATCTAGCATATAACCTATGGTCCGCATACGGCAACTGGTTCCCTGGCATGAAGCCTCTGATCCAGCAGGCCATGGCCAAGATTATGAAAGCTAATCCGGCATGCCACGTTTTGCGCGAGCGTATCCGCAAGGGTCTTCAACTGTATTCTTCTGAGCCCACGGAGCCTTACCTCAACAGCCAGAACTACTCAGAGTTATTCTCTAACCAGATCATCTGGTTCGTCGACGACACCAACGTGTACCGTGTTACTATCCACAAGACGTTCGAGGGTAACTTGACGACCAAACCGATCAATGGCGCCATCTTCATCTTCAACCCACGTTCCGGGCAGCTGTTCCTGAAGATCATCCACACGAGTGTGTGGGCTGGTCAGAAGCGTCTCGGGCAACTTGCGAAGTGGAAGACTGCCGAAGAAGTAGCTGCCTTGGTCCGTTCGCTGCCTGTCGAAGAACAGCCGAAGCAAGTTATCGTGACTCGCAAAGGCATGTTAGACCCTCTCGAGGTTCACTTGCTTGACTTCCCCAACATCGTCATCAAGGGAAGTGAGTTGCAGTTGCCTTTCCAGGCTTGCATGAAGATGGAGAAGTTCGGTGACTTGATCTTGGTGAGTCACAGTCCATGCATGTTTGCATTTTCGTTACTGATATTGTTTCCCGCAGCGTGCTACCCAACCTCAGATGGTCCTGTTCAGCTTGTACGACGACTGGCTCAAGTCCGTGTCCAGCTACACCGCCTTCTCTCGTCTCATCCTCCTCTTACGTGGCTTACACGTTAACAACGAGAAGGCAAAGATCATCCTACACCCCGACAAGTCGACTATCACAGAACCACACTTCGTCTGGCCCAGTCTTACTGACGATGAGTGGATCAAGGTTGAGGTCGCGATGAAGGATCTTATCTTAGCTGTAGGTGGTAACACATACTTACATGAATTTTTACTCATCTATGTATCAGGACTTTGGCAAACGAAACAGCGTCAACATCGCGTCGTTGACCGCCAGTGAAATCCGTGACATTATTCTCGGTCAAGAAATCGCTGCTCCATCCGTACAACGCCAGCAGATGGCTGAGCTTGAGAAGAGCTCCGAGGCACAGGGCCAAGTCACCGCCGTGCAAACGCAAACCACCAATGTTCACGGTGATACTATTCAGACCGTCACTACGACCAACTACGAGCAACAGGTGTTTAGTAGCAAGTCTGATTGGCGTGTCCGCGCCATCTCTGCTACGCATCTCCCCCTGCGTCTCCAACACATCTATGTCTCCAACGACGATGTCAAGGACGATGCTGCTTCGTATACCTACGTATTGCCGAAGAACATCTTGCGGGCATTCATCACTGCGGCAGATCTTCGCACCCAGGTTGCTGCCTTCATATATGGTGCATCGCCGCCGGACAACAAGCAGGTCAAAGAGATCAAGGCAGTCGTATGGGTACCTCAGCGTGGAAGCAACAACAGCGTTGAGCTACCTTCCCAGCTACCGAAGGATGACTTCCTACTGAAGGATCTCGAGCCTCTTGGGTGGATTAAGACGCAAGCACTTGAGCTCAACCACCTCTCCCCCACAGATGTCACCACCCAAGCCAAATTGATGGCTGAGCACCCAGAGTGGAGCTCCTCGTCAATCTGTGTCGCTGCTTCGTTCACTCCCGGTTCAGTCTCGTTGTCTGCTCATCAGCTGACGGTACCTGGCTTCGAATGGGGCCGTAAAAACGTGGATAACTCTGCCAACCCGCCTGGCTTCAACCCCAATATGTCGGAGCGGGTGCAGCTCTTGTTATCTGACCGTATTCTAGGCATGACGCTCGTACCAGAGGGCAAAGTCTGGAATTATGGTATTGGTCTTACCCAACTGTGGTCGGCCAACTTGTCGTTCGCTGTCACGCTAGACACACCGTTGTTGTTCTGGGCTGAGGAGCACCGCCCTGCCGCATTCTTGACCTTTGCGAACCTTGAGCAAGGCGATGATAGTGCTGATGTTGAAAACAGTTTCGCTTGATTTATTACTTGTTGTCTGTAGCCATCATACTTGTAAAGCTAGTATATTCCACGCAATCTCATATTTTTCCCCGTGCATCCTTTCCCGTTAGCGAGAATATTATTGGTACAGTCCAAGTACAGTCTGTATTTATGACATGAATAAGATGCAAACAGATATTACAGATGGCCTTGCCAAAACACCGGGGGAAAGGAAATTGCAGAAAATCATCTATATGCCACGAATCCAAGTGAAACCACAGAGCCTGTCTCTACACGAATATCTGAAAAGTCCGGCAGCTCAGACTCGGCTTTCTCAGGGAGGTTCAGGTGTTGCTGTGTCATGAGCATCTTGCTCCCCCGGCGTGGAGGCGGAGAGAGCGATGTGATCTCCGGTGCGCTTAGGAGGCGCTCTGGAGGGGATACGCGGAGCGGGTTGCGAGGTGGGATCGTAGGGAGTGTAGGCGTCGCAAGTTGTAAGAAGCTTGGGTGGTTTTGCATCGTCGTGATGGGTGTGCCTGGGAGGGGTGGTGGTGTTGGGGATCGTGAATGGGTAGTGCTGCTGCTACCATTACCATTGGCATTGGTAAAGGCGGGCTCGGTGTAAGCGGCGATGACGGGGGATGTGCTAGGCGAGGGCGCGCTGAGCATGCGCAGGCGCTGCTTGATCGATATGCTCCTCGAAGAAGCGGCGCTGTCTGGACGCGATGGTGGAGAGGGGATGGGGATGTCCGTGCTGTTACCACCGCTCGTGCTTCGGCGGTGTGTATGTTCGTCTGGGCGGGGGGGAGGTAAGCCTGAGGGCGGAGGGCGGGGAGCAGTCAAACTGAGCCTCAACGCGCGCTGTGCGATACTCGTCCGGAACCTCGTTTTCTGAGCTTGTTGCTCGGGCGCAGGGGGAGGCGCGAAGCTGGGTGCTGGACGCGGCGGGGGCATCGACCTGCGTTTGCCCCCACTCACACCCACACCCACACCCACACCCCCTGAACCAACCATATTGGTACGCTGCACAGAATACGGATATACAGGACTCGACCTCACGCTCACACTACTCACACTACTCGACCCGCTCGTGCGTTTCCAACCCGCCGCGCCGGGGCTGTCTGTGCTCGAAGGGCTCGAGCTGAGGCTCAGCTCGGACTCATGTGGCAGTTGTGGTGGGGTCAGAGGGAGCGGGCCGCTGGGAGGTGTTAAGCGCTTTGGAAGGGTTCGTGACCAGCGGTGAGAAGGCGTAGAGGACGTAGTAGAGCCTGATCTTTCGACGCCTGAGCCCGAGGTCGTGGTAGACGTCGTGAGCACGGACAGACGCGCGATGTTAGGCATGGGCACGGGCGAGATGGCACGCGGGGTGTTAGCTGTAGCTGCCAAGTCCTCAGTGGAGGTCGGGGCGCAGAAATTGTCCTCTTTGTCTTTGTCCGTGAGCTGGAATATCGTGTCTACCTGTGGGTATACGACCGTATGCTTCTTGCGCGGAGGCGGTTGGAGGGAGTGTAGGAGCGGAGACGGAGGAAGCGAGGATACGTGAATGGGCGGAGAAGGGGACGGCGAGGGTGAGCAGCGTTCGTCTTCTTTGACAATCTTAAGGTCAGATGCGGAGATGCCGTTGATGCTGCCGTTGCCATTGCTATTATATACACTCGGAGTTGCACCGTTGTACACGCTCCCGTTGGATATGCTCCCGATCCCACTCGATTCGTCGTGCACAGACGATACCACACTTGGTACGGGCGAATCCGTCCGGCCCATAGGCGACGCAGTCCTGCTGATATTCACGCCCACCATAGGCGCACCCATCCCAATACCCATCAAGCTGTGCCCAACCGTCCCAAAGCTCTCCTCTGCATGCTCCCCCTCCTCGCCCTCAGACAACGACGGTGAACGAGACCGAGGTCCGAACATGCCCCTGATAGTCTTCGTGGTAGACGTGGAAGATCTAGTAGATTGCGGCTGCACGCTCGTAGGAGTGTTATTGGTACCCAGCATGGCAGCTGAGAGGTTGCCCATACGCTTTGAGTGCAGCTGGATAGAGTGCATTTGGGAGGACGAACCGGAGCCTGGACCAGAGCTAGAGCCAGACGATCTGTGTATACTGGAGTTTGGGGATGTTCGGCTTGACTTGCGCTTGAGGAGCTCCAGTTTTGCGGCTGTGTTGGGAGGTATGAGGGGTGGAGTGAGCGTTGGTGACCTTGAGTGTTGGGAACGTAGACCCTCGAGCGAAGGCGAGGCTCGGATTGGAGGCTTGGATATTGGGACGGACGGGGGTGTATTATCTGCCAACAACAACGCTGAGGATACA